>CAUYQG010294558.1:0-10432 GCA_963574415.1 Tarsius wallacei | reverse complement strand
TATCCTCCATATTCTTAACAGCTTGCTTTCAATTTTTTCTTTTTTTTTTGAGTTGGAGTCTCACTCCGTCGCCCAGGCTAGAGTGCAGTGGCACGCTCACGTCCACGCCAGCATCGACCTGCTGGGCTCCAGTGATCCTTCCTTCTTGGCCTTCCAAGTAGCCAGAACTACAGACATGCACTACCACGCCCAGCTAATTTTTTGATTTATTGTAGAGACGAGGTCTCACCATGTTGCCCAGGCTGGTCTCGAACCCACGGGCTCAGGCAATCCTCTCTCCTCAGCCTCCCAAAGTACTCGGATTACAGGCTTGAGCCACCACGCCTGGCTGCTTTCATTTTTTATTTCATTTTCTTTTTTAACCTTATGTTCTCAGATATATCTTCAGTTGTTTTTGTTTTTAATTTCAGCTCACTCTCTTGGTATTCAACCGTATTCAGTTAATTTTTCATTTGACAATCATGAATTTGATTTTTCAAGTTTTTCTTATTTCTTGGCTCCTTTTTTCATAGCAACCTGGTTTTGCATATATTTTCTCCCTAGCTTTTTTCTCAGAAAACTGAGAAAAGATTAACTCTAGAATATATAAAGAACACTGACAAAGCCTGTGTATGTGTGTTTCATAGAAGTGGAAATACAACTGCTTGATGAGTACATGAAAAGATTTTCAACTTTCTTAGTAATGAGAGAAATACAAACTTTTAATGGAAAATGATTTTTGGCTAATCAGATCAGTAAATATTAAGGAAATTGACAATAGCCAATATTAATGAGACTAATTTTAATTGTGTTGATAGGAATAAAATCAGTACAACCTACCTGGAGGGCAATTAATCACTATTAAAATTTGAAATATGTACATCCATATGACCAAGCGATCTCACTTTTAAATTCTACCTGAAAGAAACATTTATTGCTGGTGCTTTTGGTGTCATATCTGATGAGATCGGGCACATTCAGGAGGAATCGCTATAGACTTGTAGTGTCATAGCTAAGAAACTTTTGCCTAATCCAATGTTACTTCTATGTTTTCTTTAAACAGTTTTATACTTTTAGCTCTTATATTTTAGGTCTTTGACACATTTTGAGTTAATTTTTGCATATATGTAAAATAGGGTCTAGCTTCATTTTTCTGCATTTGGATAGCCAGCTGTTTTAGCACTGTTTGTTGAAGAGACTATTTTTTCCCCCATTTAATGGTCTTAGCACCTTGTGAAAAATCAATTGATTATAGATGTATGGATTTACTTCTGGACTCCCAATTCTGTCCCATTTATCCTTATATCTATCCTTTTGCCAGTAGCACACTGTTTTGATTACTGTAGCTTTGTAGTAAACTTTGAAATCAGGAAGTGTGAGTCCTTCAACTTTGTTCTTTTTAAAGATTTTTTTGAGGGGGGCTCTTTGGAGTCCCCTGCGATTCTATATGAATTTTAGTATCAGCCTCTCTATTTCTCTAAAAAAAGCCATTGGGATAGGGATTGCGTTGAATTTATAGATCACTTTGGGGACTGTTGACAGATTAAGTCTTCCTATTCTTGAACATGAAATGGCTTACCATTTATTTGGGCATTTCTTAATTTCTTTCATCAATGTTTTGTAGTTTTAGGTTTACAAGTCTTTCACCTCCTTGGTTAAATTTATTCCTAGGTATTTTATTCTCTTGTTGTTATTATAAGTGGAATTGTTTTCTTAATTTCCTTTTTGGATTTTTCATTGCTAGTATGATACAACTGATTTTTATGTGTTGATGTTGTATCCTGCAAATTTACTGCATTTATTTATTAGCTGTAATAACTTTTGGTGGATTATTTTGGATTTTCTATATATAAGATCATGTCATCTGTGAATACAAATTATTTTATTTCTTCATTTCCTGTTTTTCTTATCTATTAATTTTTCATTTCGTGCTTTCCATCTTTTTGTTCTTTTCATTTTTGTATTGGTAGTATTTCTCAATTTCTCAGCTATTTACAATCTCTTATTCAGCTTTTTTGTGTGTGTCAAAGATTATATATTTTTAATTTTTAGTAACCATAGTTAATTCTTTTTATAATGAATGTAGTATATTCACATCTCTCTGAAGATGTTAAAGTCTTAGTCTATGGTTTTTCTCTTAAGGTCTTTTTTTTTAATATTATAGGTATGTGGGTTACAAGTCAGGATTAGTTACAGAAGCAGACTTCGTGAAGGTGAAGTTTGGACCTCCAACTGGCCCTACTTCCCCTGGTTTAGGACCAGGTACCCTTTGTGATGCTATGTGCTCCCTCCTTCCCTCCCTCCC
Organism: Tarsius wallacei; assembly: GCA_963574415.1. Lineage (NCBI taxonomy): Eukaryota > Metazoa > Chordata > Mammalia > Primates > Tarsiidae > Tarsius > Tarsius wallacei. The sequence goes on along the minus strand of CAUYQG010294558.1, from coordinate 8,148 downwards.
TCCCCTGGCAGTGTCCTTCGACTGCCAATCCCTCCCTTGTGCCATTGTGATTAGTGATCAGGTCCAACTTATGAGTGAGAACATTTGGTATTCAGTTCTTGTTTTTGTGAAAGATCATTAAGTTTGATGGTCTCCAACTCCATCCAATTTGCTGTGAATTCCATGATTTTGTTCTTCTTTATGGCTACTTAATACTCTATCATGTATATGTATCACATTTTCTTTATCCAGTCCACTTTTGATGGGCAGTGGGGTTGGTTCCATGTTATGTTATTAATGCTATTCCCTTGGCTATTCTTCTGTTTGTTGAACTTAGTATTTTCTTTTCTCTTCTTTTTCTTTCCTTTTTTGAGGCAGGGTCTTGCTCTGTCGCCCAGGCTGAAAGAAACATTTATTGCTTGTGCTTTTGGTGTCATATCTGATGAGATCAGGCACATTCAGGGGGAATCGCTATGGACTTTTAGTGTCAGAGCTAAGAAACTTTTGCCTAATCCAATGTTACTTCTATGTTTTCTTTAAACAGTTTTATACTTTTAGCTCTTATATTTTAGGTCTTTGATACATTTTGAGTTAATTTTTGCATATATGTGAAATAGGGTCTAGCGTCAAGTGATCCTTCTACTTCAGCCTCCCAAGTTCCTGGGACTACAGGTGCACACCACCATGCCTGGCTAATTTTTTTTATTTTTTGTAAAGACGAGGTCTCTCCATGTTGCCTAGGCTGGTCTTGAACTCCTGGGCTCAAGCAGTGGTTCCACCTCAGTCTCCCAAAGTGCTAGGATTACAGGCAGTAGCCTAGCCTAATGTTTTCTTATAATGCTGTTTTTCTATAAGTGTTTAGTGATTTTTAGTTGTATACTCATCTTTTCTTTTTTACCCATAAGATTCCTTGTTCATCTGTCGGTAAATGCTATATACAATTACTCTAGCCTTCCTCCAATAATTGTGGGAAGGGCATGGAACATGCTTCCTGGCAATGTACATTACATGTTCTCTGTAATGCTGCCCTGGAGGGTGGCCCAGTAGTTAGTCTCCAAAGGTAGGAGGGCTTACCCTCCTTCCTGGATGTTGTCTTCTCCTACATTGCTGGCCTTTCTTTTGGCCACAATCCTTTTCCTCTTACTACTCTTATTTGGAGGCACATGCCTCTGCTGTCTTTTGCTTGGTGTGGAGGTGGGAAGGGGAAGGACAGCTGCCTGGCTGTGTCTTCTTTGGTATCTCAAGCAGTTCATTCTTCCATTCAGTGACTATCTCTTGAGTAGTGAATAAATCAAAACCTCTGTGTTTGTGGAGCTCACATTCTAGTTGGAGGAAATAGTCTTATATATGGTAGTTAGGGAAGGGCTTGTATGTGGTGGTGATATTCATAGGTGGAAACATGTTCAAAGAACCAAAAGAAGGCCAGTAAGTAGGAAGGTGTTATAAGATAATGTTGAAGAGACAGATGGGGATAGATTATGTAGAATTTTGTAAACATTCTGTCTAGCCTACCATTCATCCTTTTGGTTGGTTGGGACTTTCTCTTGTTGCCCATTTCTGTCATCTTAGTTTACAGCATTTTATTTTATTTTATTTTATTTTATTTTATTGAGTCAGATTCTCACTTCATCACCCAGACTGGAGTACAGTGGCACACTCATGGCTCATCACAGTTTTGACCTTTGTGGCTTAGGGGTTCTTCCACCTCAGCCTTCTGAGTAGCTGGGATTACTGGCGTATGCTACCACGCCTGGCTAATCTTTTTGATTTTTTTTGTAGAGATGAGCTCTCACTATGTGCCTCTGGTCTTGAACTCCTGATCTCAAGCAATCCTCTTGCCTCCACCTCCGTAAGTGCTAGGATTACAGATGTGAGCCACTGCACCCGGCCTACAGCATTTTAAAACAGTTCCTACATATGCCATGGCCTACTTTTTCCTTCTTCTGTTATATGTGCTTGTGTCCATATCTATTTTTCCTATTGTGTCTGCGGATTTGGATCAATAAGGGAGGCTAGAATGAATATTTAATTTGCCATCTTGATCCAGTTACTACATATTAAAATTTTTTTTCTGTAATTTCAGTGGGACCAATGCAACATTTTCTAAATGGTAATATTAGTGAGTTTTTTCTTCTCATGAAAGTAATGTCATTACTAGTCCAAAATAAGGCTTCAGGAAATAAAAACTAATTGTTCAGAATTTTACTTTCAGAAACTCCTGGCCTGTTCTAAATTTTAATAATGCTTACCCAAGGCAGTATACGTATTGCTGCATAGACTGTCTGCCTTCAGACACAGGTTAAATCCCATTGTGTTTGTGTGTGTGTGTGTGTGTGTGTGTGTGTGTGTGTGTATAAATTGTGTTACAGTCTCACTTTGTTGCCCAGGCTCAAGTACAGTAACCACGATCATGCATGGCTGGGCTCACGCGATCCTTCTGCCTCAGCCTTCCAAGTAACTGGAACCACAGGTGTACGCTGTCATGTCTGCCTAATTTTTTTATTTCTTATAGAGATGAGGTCTCGCCAAGTTGCCCAGGTTGGTCTCGAACCCCTGGGTTCAGGTAATCCTCTTACCTGTGAAAGTGCTGAAATTACAGGTGTAAGCCACTGCGCCCAGTTTATATTCTTTTTTAAAAATCTTCTCAAATAGTAGTGACCATTCTCATATTTCCCAAGGTATTTATGGTTGTCTGTATTTGATTTTTGTACTCACTATTATAGGAGATTTATTTTTGAAGTACTCATCTAGATTCTGGGGCTTTTGGGGAGGGAGTAGGAGGACAAGAAGACGAAAGAGTGACTTTATAGCCAGCATAGCCTTATGTTAACATATTTCAGAGCATGGTTTCGAGGTCTTTTGTAAATTTTAGTGTGCTTACATATAGTAAGAAACTTGATCTGCTAATATTTTTCTGTAAAACTAAGTGCCTACATATCTTGTTTTTCTGAGTTATTAAGTGTGTCAACATCCTTAACTCTTAAATAACGTGAGCATAAATGAAAATTTTCATTTTAGTAGAATGATAACCTTTTTAGTAAATTGGTACATATGAAGGAAATTCTATTTTGATTTTCAGTTTTCAAAGTTGATATAATGAAAAATATTCTGCAGTAGAAGATTATAATCTGTTCTTTTATTTATCTGAAGTCTAATATTTTTAAAGAAAGAGGGTGGCTTAATTTCTATAAATCGAGAACTTCAGGTTCAGTCTGATATGTTACTATTAATGCAACTGTATTCATAGTATCCTATTTTTGATGAAAGATTAGTCCATGCAGAAAACTCCAGTGATATTTTTAAAATGCTTCACGTCATCTAAATTATTATCACTTTGATTTTTCTCATTTTTTTGTCTCCATTAGGAGATGTCCCCAGATGCTTCACTTCCAGGGGATCCAGAGGCCTGTCCTGCTGCTTTGTCAAGCGGTGGAGCCATTCATCTGCAGACAGGAGGTGGATATTTTGGCCTAAGCTTTACTTGTCCTAGTCTCAAAAATCCTATTAGCAAGAAATCCTGGACTCGCAAATTAAAAAGCTGGGCATACAGGCTACGGCAGTCAACCAGCTTTTTCAAGAGATCAAAAGTCCGTCAAGGTAGTGTGCTTACAGTCAGGGACATAGACTAGGTAACATCATTTTTCATTTACTTATGGTTTTTTTTTTGTTCATACACAAATCTTGCCACTTTTTCCACATAGCTCATGTATGTGACATATCCCATTAATGTCATTACCATTTTATTTTTCCTTTTGTAACTAATTTGATTTTCCAGGTATTCATTTCATATAGATACTAAGTCTTGGAATAAATCTTACAATGTCTGATTTAGAATTAGGGACTTATACAATGTTGCTTATTACATTAACACCTTTTAATTGTCTAGTAGGAGTTAAGCTTTTTCTACATTTCTTCATTTTTGGTAATGTAAACAAATTTAGTCTTAACAAACAATTTTCTCTTTTCTACTTACAATTTGGCAAAATTTGCAGTGGAAACAGAAGATATGAGATCAGCAATTGCTCCTGATCCCATTCCTCGGACACGGGAGTCCACAGCTGATACTAGGGCTTTGAGTAGATGTAAAGTGATGAGTGGATCATTTCAGCGGGGTCGGTTCCAGGTTTGTGTCTTTGGTTGAATCTTTATTTACAGGGGCATTATATAAAGGAACAGCCATTGAAGGTCTTAGTCTATAGATGATATTTAATGTTATTATTATTATTGTTTTGAGTTGAGGTCTCACTCTGTTGCCCAAAATGAAGTACAGTGGCACGATCGTGGCCCCCACAGCCTTGAACTCCTGGTCTTTAGCAATCATCCCTCCTCAGCCTCCTGAGCAACTGGGACCACAGGTGCAGGCTACCATGCCCCGCTAATTTTTTGATTTTTCTTTTTTTGGTAGAGACAGGTCTTGCTATGTTGCCTGGAGTGGTCTCAAACTCCTGGCCTCAAGCAATCCTCCTGCTTCGGTCTCCCGAAGTGCTGGGATTACAGGTGTGAGCCACCATGCCTGGCAATACTACTCTAAATGTAGATCACTGTCTGTCATAGTTCGTTTGTTCATCTTGGGCTGGGTGTGGTGGCTAATGCCTGTAATCCCAGCAATTTGGGAGTCTGCTGTGGGAGGATTGCTTGAGGCCAGCAGTTTGAGGTTGCAATAAGCTATGATTTTGCCACTACACTCCAGCCTGGGTGACAGAGCAAGACCTTGTCTCTAAAAATCAGTAAATAAATAATTTTTTCATCTTGCACACATCCCCTTATATTTTGAAGCCATCAATAAAGGTGAATCTAAAAAAATGAAGATTTTAGTAGCTGGACGAGAGCACACAAATGAGTTACCATTTTTTGGTGGGTTACTGGGTCATTATTTTTATAAGCTTAATTTTATGTCCTTTAGAATTTTGGCAACTCTAATTGTAGAATTTTATTTGCGCAATATGAAGCCAACTGTCTTTCCCCAAGGGGCCCAAGTGAAAGCCGGAATATGGGAAGTATGGATGAAATTTTTAAGTTTTGGTAGTATCAATACATATACATCACAGCAGACCATCTACTTGTCTGTGCTGTGCCAGCCACTTTTACCTTTTTATATCTCAGGTGATTACAGTTCCTCAGCAGCAGTCAGTGAAAATGACAACTTTTGGAATAGAACACATACCAGCATCCAATGAAACAACAAACCATTCTAGTGAAGAAGCTCTAGCCTTTACTGAAACAGCAAAGTCTCAGTTGGTAGAAATGGAACCTGCCATGCACAATCCACAAACTTTATCTTCTTCTGAGAAGTTACGAGCTCTTCATGAATCCTTTAAAGAAGATGAAGGAATTTCCAAACAAGGTGACAACTTCTTATCTTTCAGCACAGCTTGTGAGACTGATGTATCATCAATGACCCCAGAAAAGGAATTGGAAGAAACTTCAGCCACAGGAAGTAGCATTCAATCTGGATCTGAACTGTTGCTTAAAGAGAGAGAGATACTAACTGCTAGCAAACAGCCTAGCTCTGATAGTGAATTTTCAGCTAGTCTTCCTGGCGATGGAAAGTCAGTGGCAAAGACTGGCCCAGAGAGTGATCAGTGCTTACCACTCCATGAAGAACAAGCCTATGCTCAAACACAGAGTTCACTCTTCTATTCACCATCTTCTCCAATGAGCAGTGATGATGAATCAGAAATAGAGGATGAGGACTTGAAGGTAGAGCTTCAAAGATTACGAGAAAAGTAAGGAATGTTTCTCCTCTGTAGCAAATCTGATTGCCTTGGCTTTTGTAGAACTTAGTATTTGATTGATAGCTAATTTAGGATTGGTGATATTTTAATGACTGAAAACTACAAACAATGCTAATGCTAGACATTTATGAGTGTTAAAGTCCTTGTATATAAAATATTTTCATAGTTTGAAAGCTAATTACAATTGGTTACCAATATGGTTTAATTATTCTTTTTGCTGACCTTTATAATCCTTATCCTTCAAGACTTTTTATTTTAGATTTTACAGCTGTTCTTATTATATAATTTCACACCTGATGAGTAAATAGCTAATTTATATCATCAGAGATAGTGGTTTATCTTTTTTAGAAGAAAGTAAGTTACTTCTAAGATTAAGCTTATTATTTGGTAAGTAAGGTCATCAACCTTCATTAGTGATAATCGTGGTAACATGTTTTGTCAATAGAATGCTGTTGTGTATTTAGTTTTATAAAGTATGTCATTTGAAAAAAAGAAATTAGTATTAAGTTACAGAATTCTCTCTAATTCTATTTTCTTTTTTTTTTTTTGAATTGGAGTCTCACTCTGTCGCCCAGACTGGAGTGCAGTAGCCGCTCCCGGCCACCGCAGCCTTGACCTGTTGGGCTCTGGCGATCCTTCCGCCTCAGCCTTCCAAGTAGCTGGAACTACAGGCGCGGGCTACCACACCCGGCTAATTTTTTTGATTTTTATTGTAGAGATGAGGTCTCGCCAAGTTGCCCAGGTGGGTCTGGAACCCACAAGCTCAGGCAATCCACTCACCTCGGCCTCCCAAGGCGCGGGATTACAGGCTGAGCCACCGAGCCCGGCTTAATTCTATTTTCATTGTTCAAAATTCAAAAGGTACAAAAGGGTAATCAGTAGTGTCTGCCTCCTTGCACTACACCCAAGCCACCCTGTTTTTCTCCTTAGAGACAACAAATATTACCTGTTTTTTGTGTATATACAGTTAGTCTATGTATATGCAAGCAAATACATACATTTTATTTTTTTTTCCCTCCATAGTAACTTGTACTACAGAATATTCTTTTTTTTTTTTTTTTTTGATTAGGAGTCTCACTATTTCAACCAGGCTGGAGTGCGGTGGCAAACTCACAGTCACCACAGCTTCTGCCTGCTGGGCTCAGGCGATCCTTCCACCTCAGCCTTCCGAGTAACTGGAACTACAGGTGCACACTACCACGCCCAGCTAATTTTTTGATTTTTTTGTAGAGACAATGTCTCACCAAGTTTTTCAGGCTAGTCTCGAACCCCTGGACTCAGGCAATCCTCTCGCCTCGGCCTCCCAAAGTGCTGGGATTACAGGCGTGAGCAATTGCGCCCTGCCAGACTATTCTTATATCTTGCTTTTTTTCATCATTTCACCATATCTTGGATCTGTATCTACATCATTCTATTTTACAGTTTCATAGTATTCCATCATATTTATATACTTGCAAGTTAATTTCTAGCTTCCTGCTGATGACCCCATTCTGTTACTTTGAAAAGTTGACTCTAGCAATTTTTTATTGTATCTTACGCTTGAACCAACTTGCAAAGCAGGGAGAATCAGGGAGGAGATATAAGTATGCAAAAAGCTAGATTTTAGTCAAATTCTTTATGTTTGGATAATGCTCTACTTGGATGCTATGTTTGAGTGCTTCAAGAACTAAAGCAGGTTAAAATCCCTGGAAATTTCCCAGTTTTTAAGGCCTTGCCCAGAGGTAAAAATTTCCCAAAGCCCAAAGTTGTCATTCCAGTGATAATTATAATACCATTTTCTCTCCAACTTGTTTCAGTCTTTTAAACTTGAGCCTGGAAGAAAATTATGAATGTATACTATAAACATTCATCATTGGAAAGCTGATATTTACTTTAAAAAATATATAGACAGGTTTGACTTTATATCAATGTATTAAGTACTATTAAGTACACACACATATATATGTATGTCCTTTTATACTAAAATAGTTATTATTTAATGGTTTAATATTTGTGATATCAGTACTCCATTGCTGTTTTTAATGATTCTTTTAAACCATTGTCAAAGGACTGGTGGCTTTTGTAGCTGGTTTCTTTTTTGATATCTGGCTGGTTAAGACTATGTACTTTATTTTGAATGTGAGACATGTATTCTTATAACCTCATAGAACCCAAGACCTAGAAGGGATTGTAAAAGATAATTTATTCTGTCTTCAATGTTCTTTTGACATTATGGTCTCTCACAACTTTTTAAAACCCTAGGAATGGTGTTTCCAATACCTGTAGTCCTATAGGCCCACAATAGTGAGCTGAGTTTTTTTTTTTTTTTTTGAGTTGGAGTCTCACTCTGTAGCCCAGACTGGAGTGCAGTGGCCGCTCCCGGCCACCGCAGCCTCGACCTGCTGGGCTCCGGCGATCCTTCCGCCTCAGCCTTCCAAGTAGCTGGAACTACAGG
>CAUYQG010294555.1:0-50125 GCA_963574415.1 Tarsius wallacei | reverse complement strand
TCGTAAATTATCTCATTCAATTAAGTACTTTGATAATAAATATGTTCTTGAGTGGCTCTTTTTTTTTTGAGTTGGAGTCTCACTCTGTCACCCAGACTGGAGTGCAGTGGCCACTCCCGGCCACCGCAGCCCCGACCTGCTGGGCTCCGGCAATCCTTCCGCCTCAGCCTTCCAAGTAGCTAGAACTACAGGCGCGCGCCACCATGCCCGGCTAATTTTTTTTTCATTTATTGTAGAGATGAGGTCTCGCCAAGTTGCCCAGGCGGGTCTTGAACCCGCGGGCTCAGGCAATCCACTCACCTCAGCCTCCCAAGGCACGGGATTACAGGCTGAGCCACCGAGCCCGGCTTTGAGTGGCTCTTTATTGCCCTCAAAAGACTGTAAACTGTATGAGAACAGGGAATGTAACTAACCTCTTTTGGAATTTCCCTCACTACCTGGCAAAATCAGAGCAGCTCACGAAGGTTCATCAGATACTCACTGAGAAAAATACATGCTCTGATTGCTCTGGTGGTGTTATCATTATTGTATAACTTCATGTACATCAGCTTCTCATCCCTAGGAGCTGGCATGGAGTTTTTACACTACAGCATTTCCCATACAACCAAGTCCTAAGTGTAGAATGTGCTGTCAACCTGGAGAAGCCCCTGATATGAGTAATTCCACCAGGGCATCTTTCCGACCTGAAAACACACATCAAAATCCAAGAGAGAATGGGAATAAGGAATGACAGGAAAATCTGACTCTTACTTGGATTCAAAAAAATTCATGAAGTCTCATATTTAAGGATATGAAGAACACAATATTCTTGTTAATCTCCAATGAAAAAGGTGCTCTATCTAACCCAAATATTATATTTGAGAAAATAGAGTTGTGATTACAGTTCTCGAACCCAACAAGATGTATGTGCACCCAGGCAGGGGTGTGGGGTCTTTGGGGGAGTACAGGGAAAAAACCTAGAGGCAGAGATGTTGTTTGGATATGCTTGACAGATAACTCTGTGGTTCTACCCCCGAAGATCGGGGCCTAGCTAATATTTCCTTAATTGCAATTTTAGTTCTTCTAGAATGAAGATATAAGTCCCGAGTATAAAAGAACACAGACAGAAGAGCTATTAACCTTGTTGGATCCTGCTTTCATGTATAGCCTGGTAGCTATCTGGGGGAGACACAAACCTTTGGGCCATAACACTACCAGTCTATAACCCAGCTGATATAGCTTTATAAAAGGAGAAAGGTTATTGAATATAAAGAAATGAACTCTATTCCTTAATTTGCATTTAATCAAGTAAGATGTTGTTGAAGTAAAGATTATATTTGTTTATCTCCCTATGCTTCAATGTCTTGTAAAAAGGATTTAAGTTGGAAAGTATGCGTTTTGGTCAGGCTTGGTGGCTCAACCTGTAATCCCAGCACTTTGGGAGGCCGAGGTGAGTGGATCGCCTGAGCCTGTGGGTTCGAGACCAGCCTGGGCAACTGGGCAGGACTTTCTCTCCACAATAAATAAAAAATTAGCCAGGCGTGGTAGTGTGCACCTGTAGTTCCGGCTACTTGGAAGAAAGGCTGAGGTGGAAGGATCACCGGAGCCCAGCAGGTTGACACTGGGGTGGCCGTGAGCATGCCACTGCACTCTAGCTTGGGAGATGGAGTGAGACTCCAACTCAAAAAAATAAAGTATATGTTTTATAAAATGTTAGGGAATAAAAATTGATTCTCAATGTTTCATGTCTAAAAGATACTACTAGATAGTTAAGAAGTAACCCAGAACATATAATAAATATGAAAGCACATAATCTGTCATTAATTTAGCAAAAAATAATTAATTTTTCATAAATGATAGTCTTAATTGAAGACTAGAATGTCACTGAAAAATATTTTCTTATTTTGACTTGTAAGCCTCACATAAGCAATACACAATTTTAATGATTATATTTGTAGACAGTTTAGACTAAAAAAAGTACTTAATATTTAGATGTTCGTCATACAGTTTGTGCTTTAATTTTTAATTCTAGTTTATTTATATGTGTGTTAACTGTATAAGTTGTTCTTTATGGGGTTTTTTTGTTTGTTTTTTTTGTCAGGGTGTCACTTTGTTGCCCAGGCTGGAGTGCAGTGGGACAATTATGACTCACAACTTCCAACTCCTGGGCCCAAGCAATCTTCGTGTCTCAGCCTCCTCAGTAGCTAAGACTGTAGACCTTTCTCAGCTATTTTTTTTAATTTTTATTTTTTTTAGAGTTGAGATCTCACTGTGTTGCCCAAGCTAGCCTCAAACTCCTGGGCTCAAGTGATCCTTCTGCCTCTGCCCCTCAAGTTGCTGGGATTGCAACCCACCACTCCCAGCCTAATTTTCTTCTCATTAAATAAAATGATGGGTAAAGCCTGTTGCACATTTTAACATCATGGATTATATCAAATGACTAAACATCCCTAAGAGTTTAAAGATTACTTGACTGAGAAATGGCACTGGAGTTTAATATTTTACAACATCTGTATCTATATCTCTGCAGGGCTGCCATCAAAGGCTACAAATATTGCTGAACTCTATAATGATGCCATGAATGCCCCCCTCGCCACCTTGGGTCGTGCATGCAGCAAAACTTTTGATTTTGTGAATTTTTCTGTCCTTTTCCCACAAAGTTTAACTTCCTCCTCAGGTAAAATAGACTCAATACTGTAACCATAAGCATACTATGAGCCATTTTGTGAAATATTTTGTGACTTACAGTGATACTTCTGAAATGAGTTAATGTGAAATTTGTAAATAACTGTTACTCATAGGCTTCTACGTATATATCAACATCTATCTACCTAACTTCATGTCACTAAATGTATTAATTCTTTCAGTGAGAGAAAGCCTTTGCTGTTCTTAATATTGAATCTACTAAGTATGGACAAATCTATTTAAATGCAGAAGCTCATTATAGTTTAAAGGGGCATTTTAGTAAACCACTACATCAGGAAAAGATTAGTACATATAGGTCTCAATATTCTGCCTAACTGTAACACTAGATGAAATAATTACATATTTTATGAAAATGTATGCCATCTGTAATTGTGTACATATGAGAGATTTTTCCAAAGATTCACTTATTAAATTGTATAATAGCCAATATGCATTTGATGCAGAAGGGCTGGGAGGAGCTATAAGCAAATTATAAGATGTGATTTCTATCTACAAGTAGTTTTTTATTTCTTTGGGTGACCGAACATGCCAATTAAAAAACTGAACAGATGAATAAGGTCAAAAATATATATATATAATGTAAAATCTATTTCAAATAAGTACCAAATAAGTGCCATGCAAAGAAATCAGATGGGAAACAACTTCCTGGGGGAAATTAAGTTTTAATAGGCCTTTATATCATGGGAGAATTAAAAAGAGGAGAGTAAATTTTCTCTGATAGAAAAATTGCAATTGTAGATGAAAGAAGGTGGACATAAGAAAAAAATCGATATCGTCTCTAAAGTGTCTATAATATTTAGATTCTTTTAGAAATTGCCAAACTATTTTCCTCAGAGGTTGTATTAGTTTGTACTCCCACCAACTGTTTAGAAGTGTTCCCTTTTCACCGCATCCTCTCCAGCATCTGTTGTTTTATGAGTTATTGGTGATGGCCATCCTGACTGGAGTTAAGTGGTATCTCAGTTAGTTTTAATTTGCATTTCTTTAATGACTAGTGAGACAGCATTTTTTCATGTATCTGTTGGCTGCCTGTATATCTTCTTTTGAGAAGTATCTATTCATATCTTTTGCCTACTTTGTAATGGGGCTGTTTGTTTTTTTTCTTTTCGGCACATTGGAGTTCCTTGTAGATCCTAGGTCTTTGTCAGACATACAGTTGGCAATTATTTTTTCCCAGTTTGTGGGCTGTTTCCCTGTTCTCTTTATGGTTTCTTTGGCTTTGCAGAAGCTTGTCAGTTTGATGAGGTCCCACTTGTCTATCTTATCTCTTATGGCATGGGCATTTGGGGTTTTGATCAGAAATCGGTTGCCATTTCCAATTTCTATAAGGGAGTCTCCTGCATTTTCTAAGGTTCTTTTTTTTTTTTCTTTTTTTGAAAGCAGGATTTATTGAGAGGATAGAAAAGCTTTCACAGTGGGAAGTGACCTGAAGGGTTTGCCCTCTAAGGTTCTTGCGTTTAGGTCTTTGATCCATTTAGTGTTGATTTTTGTGTATGGTGGTAGGTAGGGGTCTTGTTTTAATCTTCTGCGTATACGACCCCACAATCCCCCTACTGGGAATATACGTGGAGGAACTCAAATCACTCTATGAAAAAGATACCTGCACACATATGTTTATTGCAGCATTGTTCAAAATAGCAAAAACTTGGAACCAACCATGCTGCCCATCAAAAGAGGACTGGATTAAAAAAAATGTGGTACATATGCATGACGGAATATTATGCAGCCATAAAGAAGGACAAAATTATGAACTTCGCAGCAACTTGGATGGACTTAAGAGTCTGTAATACTGAGTGATCTATCACAGAAACAAAGAACTGAGTAGCCCATGTTCTCACTTATAAGTATACCTTGAACAATTATCGTAATACTATAAGAAAAGGATTGGCAATAGTAGGAAACTGCCGGTGGGTGGAATGGGGAGAGGGCAGGTGGGAATGACAGTAGTGGGAATCTGACGGGGAAAGGGGAGGCACACCTCATCAACAAACGTACCTGCATAATGAATATTTGAATACCTAACCCTGAATTGTATCCCAGATATTTAAAATAAAAAAAAATTTTTTTTTAAATAGTCTATGATAGGCAAAGCTTAGAAAAAGCAAAGTGAATAATTATAGAAGTGAGAAGAAAAATCACTGGTGAGTGGATAATAGCATGCTAGTCAATTGAATGATTATTTCTAAAACACGTTTCAAGAAATTGTGGTTGCAGCCGGGCTCAGTGGCTCAGCCTGTAATCCCGCGCTTTGGGAGGCTGAGGTGAGTGGATTGCCTGAGCCCGCGGGTTCGAGACCCGCCTGGGCAACTTGGCGAGACCTCATCCCTACAATAAATCAAAAAATTAGCCGGGCGTGGTAGCGCGCGCCTGTAGTTCCAGCTACTTGGAAGGCTAAAGCGGAAGGATCGCCGGAGCCCAGCAGGTCGAGGCTGCGGTGGCCGGGAGCGGTCACTGCACTCCAGTCTGGGCGACAGAGTGAGGCTCCAACTCAAAAAAAAAAAAAAAAGAAATTGTGGATGGTTATAAGAGTCATCAGTCATTTATCTCTAACTTTAATATACAATATTAGAATTGAGTATTTTTTTACCTCTTTTGTCTGGCAAGATTAAATGTACAAATAAAAACAGGATGATTTAATGTATACAGTAATATGGATTATAAATATATGATTGCATGTATTTATAATTATATAAACAAATGTTTATATAAAACAATTGTTTTAAAATTGCGCATAAGAAAGAACTGTGAGTTTTAAAGTAAGAAAAAATTTTAATCTATGTTCTTGAACTCACTTCAATTTTATATTTATATTAGTATGTCTAAATCAGAATTATTGCAAGTACTCTATAGTGAGACAATATTAAGCTCCTATGAAATCTCAAGTTTCCAAAGAAAAATTGAACAACTAGATCTTTAAGACTTTTTATGTACTCAAGACTAAATACAGAAAGCAATATTTCTTTTGTTTATTAGTGAAATTCACAAGAGACCATTAAAAGTATTAAAAACTAAATAAGTTATTTAGTTTTGGTTTCTGGGAACTATTTTCAAAACATATTTTATACTAAGGAAGATAATATGTGGCGCATAAATTTTGGATACACTGTACAAATTAATTTCTCTTCCCCAAGAATAGTAGCTAAATCATGTTATTTAGAGTGGAAAAGTTGTAAATTTACTGTTGTTATCAAATCTGGTGTAGTAACAACTTAAAATTCTTTCTTTTTGTCTTTCTTGATGGACAGATCTTATTCCATATATTCCCATAAAAAGTGATTTCAGTAAGCCTAAAGGCATATTTTTACGTGTTGGTGTTGAAACTTATTTGGTTGAGGTGAGGAGAAGAAAAAAATGTATTTTTTTAGAAAGAGTGTTATAGGTTAAAAAATGTATCCCTTTAAGCAAACTGACATTAATTATTCAGAAATGATTACAATATATTGTATGTTTATCATAAAATATTTGCAAGAAATAACAAACCATCTAAATTACATGATACTGTAACTATACCCTGCACAATGAAGAGCTGACTGTATTTTTCCACATGTTGAGGTAAACCACATAATGTACAAGTAGTGGGATAACTCCAGCCACAAATATGCTTGCATATTTCCAGCCTCTGTTCCTTTTAATTTACTTGGATCTCTTTCCTCTGTAGTGATAAGAAAAGCTTCAAAACCATTAAAATATAACCTAGAGACAGAATCTCACTATGTTGCCCAGGTTGGTCTTGAGCTCCTGGGCTCTAGTGATTCTCCCATCTCAGTCTTCCAAAGTGCTGGGATTACAGGCATAAGCCACCAAATCTGGCCCACTTTGTTTTTGTAGAGATGTGGATCTTGCTACGTTGCCTGGGCTGGTCTCGAACCCCTGGCCTCAAATGACCCTCCTGCCTTGGACTTCCAAAGTGTTGGAATTACAGGTGTGAGGCACTGCACCTGGCCTGATCCAAGATGAAAGAATCGAAAACACTTCTATGCTGAAGATAATGTTTGTGTGATGGTATAGAAATAGATTTAGAATTCACAAAGCAGGATGATACCTAAGCAGTTATACACTTAAACTATAAGCATAAATTCTATGTAATGTTGTCTTACAAAAACAAGTTTGAATTAGAAAGAAGACAGTAGAGGAAAATGCAGAAAGATAATGGGCATATTGTAAAGAGAGTTTGCTCACTTAGTCGTTAATTCACTCATTCATTCAGGCCAGCTTCTCTATCGAGGCTCTGTCTAGGCTCTGCTTAAGGCTCCTGGGATACCACAGCAGACAAACAGGAAGAGTGTTTGTGCTCATGGAAATACCTCTTCTAGTAGCGGGAAGCAAAAGTCATAAAACAAAAATGTACAGAATAATTTCAAGTGATGATGTGTTTGTTTTAAATACACCGATGTTATCAAAAGCAAGTGGCAATGGAAGTGTGGAGTTTAGTTAGACCAGGTGGTCAGGAAGACCTCACGGGAGAGATGGCATTTGAGTTGAGAACTGAGGAAATAGAAGGAACAAGTCATGTAAAGAGGAGAGGAAAGCGAATTCCAGGAAGAGGGAATAACCATGGCAAAGGTTCTGTCTGAGACTCGGATGAGTTGGGTATGTGTAAGAAAAAAGAAGTTGGGTGTAGCTGGGGTTTAGGGAGCAGGGAGTAATGGTGGCTGAGGCCGGAGAAGAGGAAAGGCCATGGTAGGGCATTTATTTTTATTCTCTATTTTATTTCATTCCAGGAGGAGAAACCCTGGAAGTTGCACAATCTGCTTTATGTTCCTGTAAGATCAATCCAGTTGAGGTGGCACGAATGAGTGGAGGTGTTGTGAGGGCGTGTAAGAAGAGAAGCTGGGAGACCAGTCTGGAAACTCTGCAGTGGTCTAGGGAAGCAGATGGAGGTAGCTTGCACCAAGGTAGCGGTAATGAAGATGAAGAAACATTTAATGAATTTGGTTTGTTAGTTTTGGAGTAAAGCCAATAGTACTTGGAGATGGAATGTATCCTAGAGGTGAAGTGATAAAAGGTAGGGGGATGCCATCAATAGTGACAAAAATACAATATAAATGCAGGCTGAGGAAATTCTGGAGGGAAATGTTGCAGAGGTCAAATAATCTTAGCTTAGGTCTTAGGAGATGTTTAGTCCAATCTTATACCTAAACTGCCGACCTCATCATGGGCAGATGGTCAAAGAGTTTCAGCTTAAACATTCCAGTGATGAGAGCACCCTTGGAAACTGCTATTTCATAGCATGAAGGCAACTTCATTCAGTTGATCCTAGCTGACTAGAAGATTGTTTTGGGACCTTTTGTTTTTAAAAAAGTCAGTATGATACTGAAAAGGTATATTTGGGGTAAAATGTTCATTTTAAAGTCTGAGAAATAGCCCTCTCCTTACTTTCTGTCTTGTCTAGTTTTAGTTGTCACTTTTTTTTTTTAGTTGGAGTCTCACTCTGTCGCCCAAGCTGGAGTGCAGTGGCATACTCACGGCCACCCCAGCATTGACTAGGTTGGCTCCAGTGATCCTTCTGCCTCAGCCTTCCAAGGTGCCAGAACTACAGGTGTGTGTTACCACACCTGGCTAATATTTGATTTCCTGTAGAGATGAGATCTCGCCAAGTTGCCCAGGCTGGTCTTGAACCCACAGGCTTAGGCAATCCACTCGCCTCGGCCTCCCAAGGTGCTGAGCCGCTGAGCCCGGCCTGTTGTCACATTTCAAAGGTAACACATTTTAGGGAGTTTTTCTCAGTTTTTGTAAATAGGTCATAGAAAGAATGAGAAGAGACAAAAGTCTTAATGTTTTTCTGAGAGTCTGGATGCTGGGATGGACAACAGACCAATCAGTTGTTCTTCATTTCTGTAAAGGGTTAGGTATGAAGAAGTGATATCAATTACAAAATATATTTTGCTATCAGGAAAAACTGTGAATTTAAGAAGTAAAATATTCACTATTCTTTTGAGTCTTGTATGAGTAAGTTAGAAAACAATTAATTCTGGATAATTAAGACCATCTAAAAGCAGAGAGTCATATGAATCTCTAATGTTAAAACAGGATTGTCTCCTAAGTGAATTAGAGCTTTTCCAATTAAAATCTTTCAGCAATTTTATTCAAAACTATTTAAAAAATAAAAACAAAGTACAGAAATTTTATTAGTGAATAATGGAAACTGTTATAAAGCTACAGTAATTAAAACACAAGTAAAGTATTACTTAAATGTACCGTTAGGAAGTTTTGTTCATCAAAAGGTAATCCAAGAATAGAGGAAGATATTGCAATACATATAACCAGCAAAAGGTTCATATGCAAGGCATGTAAAGACCACAACAGACCCAACAGACAACAAAGGAAAATGGACAAATAGATGTTCACGTAAGAAGTAGATGTTCACATAAGAAGGTATCCAAAATAGCCAGTAGGTATATAAAAAATGCATCCAGCCTCATGAATAATCAGGGAAATGTAAATTAAAACTGAAAGGACATAGCATGGACTTAATATACCCAATGAGCAGCCGTTTTAACATTGCCTAAATCTCAAGTTTTTCTAGCAGTTCACTTAACTTACCCTTTAATCACTAGCCAAAGACAGAACTGGTTTCTCAGAGGTAGCTATTGATAATTGTTTTACATCCCCTCTCCCCAGCTTGCTTTGTACTAGTTAGCTTTTGTATTTCAAGTATTTGCATCCACCCATAAGACCCAAGTTAACCTAGTCAGCCCTCTGTGACCTTCATAACACAGACAGATCCCATCACCATGGCAGCAATCTTGTGACTAACCCACCCGTCTGCCTGCACCTGATGTCAGTACCTGTGCTTACCTGCCCTTTCATGTTGATGTAGAACAGACCACCACCCAATCACCTTAATGACCTTCCCCCAAGAGAAGCCATTTTCCATTGGCTTACTAGGCTCTGGTGTGGCCATTTGCTTTTTGAGCTATGGCTGTTGCCATGGTTCCTGGCTTTGGTCCCCTTACCTACCTTGGGGAGCCAAATCTCCTCTTTCTCTCCAATTTACTTTCTGAATAAACTGTATTCTGAATAAACTGTATTTAACTTCTGTGTAATTCTTTGCATCTTTCATGTGTCACTGGATAGCACACCAAACACCCAAACACTCAGCAGGTCTAAATTAACATTCTGGAGGCCCCACTGGGATTCTGACCTAACAAAAATCACAATAAGTTGCCACTACACAATCATCAGAATGGCAAAATTAAAAACCAAAAAAATGACAGATTGTTGAAGGACTGGGCCTAGGAGACACAGCAGGTGAGAGTGTAAATTTTTGCATGTTCTTTATCAGTGTCTACCAAACTTGAGCACATTCATGCTCCAAAACCCCCAGAAATTCTGCTTCTAGGTATATGCCCCAAGGAAATATGTACATATATGAACCAAAAGACACATGCAAGAATGTTCATAGCAGCAATCTTTATAACAGCTGAACAGCCGAGCACAGTGGCTCAAGCCTATAATCCCAGCACTTTGGGAGGCAGAGGTGAGAGGATTGCCTGAGCCCAGGGGTTCGAGACCAGCCTGGGGAACTTGGCGAGATCTTGTCTCTACAATAGTTCAAAAAATTAGCTGGGTGTGGTAGCACACGCCTGTAGTTCTGGCTACTTGAAAGACTGAGGTGGAAGGATCGCCAGAGCCTAGCAGGTTGACGCTGGAGTGGCTGTGAGTGTGCCACCACACTCTAGCCTGGGCAACAGAGTGAGACTCTGACTCAAAAAAAAAAAAAAAAAAGAAAAAAAAAAAGAAGAGCCAAACGCTGGTGACAAGCCAATGTCCTAGAGAGTCGAATAAATATCAGTCTCAGTGTATTCATAGTGTGCTACTAATGAGCAAAAATTAGCTATTGATATATGCAACCACAAAGGTGAAACTCACAAACACATCATTAACTAAAACAAGCCAGATACAAAGTAATATGCAACATATGATTTCACTTATATAATGTTTAATAACAGATAAAAGTAATTTATGGGTTTAAGAGTCAAGATAATGGCTACTTTTGGGGAGCAATGTAGCATAGTCATTGGGAGACAGAAAAAGAGGGGCTTAGGTCCTAGTAATTTGATATTTTTATAATGAGTGATGGCTACATGGGGGTTCAGCAAGCTTACATCTAAGATTTGTATATTGTCACACTTTAATTAAATATATATTAATAAATAAGTATATAATTAAATATATAAGCATGTAAATATCTAAATTATAGTTTAGTTAAATATATAGAAATATGTGTGCATATATTTTCTATTTTTATTGAAAATGTACAAAGAAAGGAGCTAAATAACACTTCAAATTTTTTAATTGTGAACATAACCTATAACATCTCAGGAAATATAAAATTGTAATAATTAAGAAAAAAAAGAAAGAAAGAAACTGAATCTAAAGAGATCTCAACAGGTAGGGACAGAAAACCAATCTACAGAGTGAAGCTTAGTAGGCATAAGTAGAAAGTCATTCTCATGTTTTTAAGGGAGCAACAAATAACCCACCCTCAAACAGCCAATAGTATGTGAATGAAATCCAAGGGTTACAAGTGGGGAAGTTTAAATGGTTAAAATGTTGTCTAGATAGTAGACCCTCAGTGACTCTCATGGACCTTTCTTTAAAATACCCACAAAAATCCTGAGAATAGAATAAAAAAACAAAACTCTCAGTCAACCCATTTCAAAAGTGAGATAATTTTCTGAGACAGTTTTCCATAAAGTATTTAAAAAATTGAATTAAAATTGAGTTGAATTAAAATTGCAATTGTTAACCTGAAGCTATTTGGCCAGATGAAATGGAACAAAGCTACTGGCAAGAATGAGTGTTGGAATTCAGTGATTTCTCCCTCATTTCCTGCCAACCACAACAGAAAACAAGAGTCTGTACCATTCAGAGAACAGACAATGGCCTCCCTGTTTATCCTCTTTGCTTTCACTAATAACTCTCTTTCTAACTTGGAGAAAAAGCTTGGCGACTACAACTCCCGAAAAGAAGGAAGGAAGGAAGTTGAATATGAGACCAGCAATGCCCACTCTGAGTCTAAGCAAAGTCTAAATGTGAACAACCTTATATGTGTGAATGCCATCAAAGAATCTCAGAGAAATAGGCATTAGGCAAAGGGGAATATCACCATATTCCAATCGGACTTCATGAAATAAAAACCTGCTAGACTTTGATAAATGCAATAAAGGCGATGATAAAAAGTGACATAAATTTTCTATTGGGGGAGTGGTGCTATTTAAAATGGAGGGCTCAAGGAAGCCACTCCAAAGAGGTTGATCTCTGAGCTGCCATTTGAGTGACACAGTGGAGCCAGCCAAGTGAATGGGACATTCCTGGCAGGGAAAAACTAGAACAAAGGCCGTAATGCAGGAATAAATTAAGTGTGTTTGAGGAATAGAAAGTTAATGTAGGTTTGTTGTTGTTATTTTTTTTAAATCTGTTGGTCATGCCTAATTATTTAACCACTTTTTTAAAGCTCATTCAAGAGAGACATGTGAGCTTCCTGTTTCCAATTCCTTCCTCTTTGTTCTGTCATCTACACAGCAGTCAGCATCCACACATACTGTTAAGACTAAAGTCTTTTCCCATGAGCTTATATTTCTTAAATGGCTCCCTACTATCTTTGGAATAAAGTCCAAACCGTCCAGTCTGACATACATATATGATAAATAAAGGGATGAATGAGTGGATAGCTTCTGAAAGTTTTGGACAGGATCAATCAATAGTATCCATCTTTTGTCTTCTGGCATCTTTTCCTTTCTCCTCAATTTCTAAAAAATGTACCAGCAGAAGTTCTAAAACAGAATTTGCTTAGTCTTTTTAATGACTTACAGTTGGGAATATAAACCTGGGCCAAGACTAGGGTGAGACCAATGAGATTCCTAGGCACAAAATTTAAGGCCCTCACTCTCAAGATAGTGCAATTGCCAATCCTCAAGAGAAGAGGCAAGTTGATAGACCTTACAGAAAGGGCAAAGAATGTGAATCTGTTTGTGTTCCACATGAATGCTTACTAAAGAACAATCTCAGCAGAGGAGGATTTGATAATCAAGTGAAGAGGATGACTACTGTGATATCAATCAACTTCACTTTCCAACCATACCTATTACTGCCCCCATGGACTTGTGAACAAAGAAAGTGACCATGGTGTCAGGGATGGCTATGCATGGGTTCAGCAACATGGGCTGCACTCATCAAGGCTGACCTGGCTACAGCCACTGCTGAGTGCCCCATCCACCAGCAATAAAGACTAACACTGAGTCACAGATATGGTACTGTTCCCCAGAGTGGTCAACCAGCTACCCGGTGGCAGTTGGGTCACATTACACCACTTCCATCATGCAAAGCACAGTGCTTTGTTCTCACTTTAATAGACAATTACTGGGTATGTGGAGTTGCCTTACTTGCCAGCAATGCTTCTGTCAAAACCACTATCCATGGACTTACAGAATACCTCATCCCACACAGCATTGCTTGTGATCAAGGAACTCACTTCACAGCAAATGAAATGTGGCAATGGGTTCATGCTCATGGACTTCATTGGTCTTACTCTATTACACCAAGTAGCTTTTGAAGACTCAATCATAGCATCAGTTAGCTGGCAGCACCTTGGGGAGCTAGGGGAATTTCCTGAAGGATACAACATATGCTCTAAATAGTTGAATCTCCCCAGCCCAAGAATGTAGAAATCACAGATTGGAAATGTCTTACTACTACTCCTACTGATCTGTGAGAAAATTTAGACTCTGCTTATCTAGAGGTCTTAATTCCAAAATGAGGAAAGCTTTCACCAGAAGCTACAATAAAAATTCCATGAAACAGGTAGTTGAGACTGTCACTGACCACTTTGGGATCCTAAGTCAGTGAAACCAACGGGCAAAAAAGATAAGTTAGAAATTAACTGGAATGCTTGATCATAACCACTAAGGAAAAATTAGGTTGCTAGGCACAGCATGTCTGGAATGCAGGAGATTCCCTGGGGCACTGCTTCGTACCTTCCTATTCTGAGATGAAAGTCAATGAAAACTGCAAAAACTCAATTCAGGCAGAACTACTAAAGAGCACACCCTTCAGAATTGGAAGTTTGGGTTGTCCACTAGGTTAGAAGCCATCACCAGCTGAGGTGTTTCCTGAGGGCAAAGGAAATATGGAATGCGTAGTAGAAAAATTTAGTTGTAAACACCACCTATGACCAGTTAGAAAAGTGAATACTATAATATTATTCCTTGTTTTGTAGGAATGTTTATATATATTAACCAATATTTCTGTTTTCTTCTCCTTAACCAATCTCTTATTTAACATACAATGTATTCATGATAGTTTACTTTATAACTCAGTATTTAAGTTACAGGACATCAAATGAGGAGTGTGAATCAGCTGAAAGAATAAACCACCTAAGAAAAGTAAGGGTCTTCGCATCTGCTTTTGAAAAAAAGGTTGCCTTGCTTTTGTTTTTTGCCTCATATTTGGTGGAAATGTGATCTTATTATCACTTCTATTTGGAAATTAAGTGTGATTTCAAGAGATGTGTGTGGGTGGCAAGTTGACAAGGAGTGTACTGGGATGGTCTTGTAGCGTGTCAACTTGTCTGGAATTCCCTTCCCTGTATATTTCCAGTTAGGGTGGGTCACAAGAGATCATGTAAGATTTGGATTGCAGACTGGGTGCGGTGGCTCAAGCCTGTAATTCCAACACTTTAGGAGGCCGAGATGAGAGGATTGTCTGAGCCCACGGGTTTGAGAACAGCCTGGGCAACTTGGTCAGACCTCATCTCTACCATAAATAAAAAAATTAGCTGGACGTGGTGGTGCGCACCTGTAGTTCCGGCTACTTGGAAGGCTGAGACGGAAGGATCGCCAGAGCCCAGCAGGTCGACACTGGGGTGGTCATGAGCCTGCCACTGCACTCCAGCCTGAGCTATGGAGTGAGACTCCAATTAAAAGAAAAAAAATGGATTGCAGAAGGAAAGAAGCAGTTAATTTGTATATATGCTTGAGAGGCTGGAGCAGACACCTTTTGCAGCTCATTCCTGCTCATGAACTAGTTTACCTCACTGGCATGGGCAGCACCCAGGCCTACAACTTCTCCACTTTCCCTTGACTCATCTGTCAGCTTTTACTGCAGAGCCAGGTGTAGTTTTGCTTTCCATGATTCAGGGAGTTCGCTTCTGCAGGACATACATTTCAAGGTGAAGGCAGTGAGAACTGACAGAATCCTGTATGTCCTTATGGGTTCCAGATTGTTTTTGTTCTTCTCTACTTTATCTCCGTCTTCCCTTCACAATTCCCTGCTCCATTCTCTTAAGGCTGCAGCATTAGACACAAAGACAGTAGCCTTAGAGATGCCTACAATTGCATTCGATCAAATTCCTGTTGTTCTGCCTCTCTCAGTCTGATTGAATCTTGACTGACAGAGATACATAGGAATAAATCTAACAAAAGAGGTTCAAGACCTTCACACTGCACGCTACAAAACACTGCAGAGAGAAATTAAAGAAGACCTAAATGATACATGGAGAGGTATATACGATGCTCATGGATTGGAAGAATCAGTACTGTGAAGATGCAAGTTTCCCCAAATTCATCTATGTACAACACAATCCCAGTCAATATGCCAGTGTGCTTTTATTTTAGAAAATTTCATATCTGATTCTAAAATATATATTAAAATACAATGGACCTATAACATATAAAACTATTTTGAAAGAGATGACCAGTATTGGAGGGCTTACCTTACTCAACTTTAAGGTTTACTTTAAAGTTATAGTAAAGGAGACATTCTGGTATTAGTAAAAATATTAGCATACAGACCAACAGAACAGAATAAACAGTGTGTCTGGAATTCAGGCAATTCTCAAGGCACTTCTAATTACTCCCATGTTCTGTGAATAAACCCACACAAATATTATCAATTGATTTTAGGCAAAGACGCCAAGAAAATTCAATGGCAAGAAAGTAAGTCTTTCTAACAAATGGTGGCAGAACAACTGGGTATTTGTATGAAAAAAGAAAATGAATCTCAACTCTTCACATCATAAACAACATTAATTTAAAATAGTTCATAGAACTAAATATAAAGTCTAAAAATATAAAATTTCTGAAAGAAATCATGGGGAACTTCTTTGAGATCGTGGATTAGAAAAAATCTCTTAGGTAGATCACTGAGAAAATGAAATTTGTATAAGTAGAATCCTTTTTGGCCTGGCTTCTTTTTCAACTTATACAACAAAAATTTGATAAGTTAAACAATATCAAAAGTTAAAACTTTGATCTTTGAAATACAACATTTAAAAAACGAAAATGCAGTAACAAGGGTACCTGCATGATCAATGTTTGTATACCTAACTCCTGAATTGTACCCCACGTCTTTATAATAAATAAATAAATTTTTAAAAAATTGAAAAATAAGTTTTAATTATACTAACTTATTATGAATTGATAGTGATGTCTTTCTTACAAGTAAAGAAAACTGTGCTCACAGCTGTGGAGACTCTCAAAGAATATAGTGAGAAAATAGTTCAGTGTGGCTGGCAGAATTCTAGAAGTTTTTATCGACCATGTGATGCCTCCTGTATGATTCTGTAATCTGAACAAAAGAAGGAATAATGTTTGTCTGTTTAGCAATATGTTGGCTGCGGGTTTATCATAGATGGCTCTTACTATTTTGAGGTATGTTCCCTCTATGCCTAGATGTTCAAGGGCTTTTTATCAAGAAGTGATGCTGAATTTTATCAAAAGCTCTTTCTGTGTCTAAGGATATAATCATGTGATTCCTATTTTTATATTTGTTGATGTATTTAATTACATTTATGGTCTTGCGGATGTTGAACCAGTCCTGCATCCTGGGGATCCTTGGTCATGGTGGATGACTTTTGAGATGTGTTGTTGGATCTGATTTGCTAGAATCCTGTTGAGTACTTTTGCATCTATGTTCATTAGGGATATTGGTCTGTGTTTCTCTTTCTTTGTTGAATCTTTACTCAATTTGGGTATCAGTATGATGTTAGTGTTATAAAATGATTTGAGGAGAATTCTGTTTTTTTCAACCGCTTGGAATACTTTCAATAGCATTTGTATCAGCTCCTCCTTGTATGTTTTGTAGAACTTTGCTGGAAAGCCATATGATCTAGGACTTGATTTGTGGGTAGTTTTCTTATGATGGAGTTGATTTCTTGGATTGTGATTGGTCTATTTATTGTCAAAATTTCTTCTTGTTTCAACCTTGGGAGGTTGTGTGATGTCAGAAGTTCCTCCATTTCATTTGCATTTTATAGTTTGTTTCTAGACAGGTTTGCATAGTAATCACTGATAATTTTTTATATTTCTTCAGGGTCCATTGTGATTTGATCTTTTTCATTTCTGATTGTGTTAGTTGGGCTTTTTTTTTTCTCTCTCTCTTTTTCTTGGTCAATCTGACTAAGGGTCCGTCAATCTTGTTTATCCTTTTAATTAACCAGCTTTTTGTTTTGTTGATCTCTTTCTATGATATTTTTGTCTTCTATATCCTGTATTTGGGATTTTACTTTGGTGATCTGGATATTTCTGCTGAAGTTAGGATTTTGGTGGTGTTGTCTTTGCAGCTCCCTTAGGTGATTTGCTATGCTATTAACTTGTGAGCTTTCCATTTTCTTGATGTGTGTTCACAAATAAACGAATTCCCCACTCAGTACTGCTTTCATGCCAACCCAGAGGATTTGGTAAGGTA
Source organism: Tarsius wallacei (assembly GCA_963574415.1). Classification (NCBI taxonomy): domain Eukaryota; kingdom Metazoa; phylum Chordata; class Mammalia; order Primates; family Tarsiidae; genus Tarsius; species Tarsius wallacei. The sequence goes on along the minus strand of CAUYQG010294555.1, from coordinate 32,752 downwards.
TGTCTTTATTCTCATTTGTTTCCAGAACTCTTTTACTTTCTGCTTTGATTTCCATGTTGACCCAGGAGCTGTTCAGCATAATGCTGTTTAGTGTCCATGACTATGTGGATTTTGGGATAATTTTGTTGGTATTGTTATTTATTTTTATTCCACTATGGTCTGAGAAGGTGCATGGCAGTATTTTAATCTTATGAAAGTTGTTTACGCTTGATTGATGGCTGAGGATGTGGTCAATCTTGGAGTATGTTCCATTGGAAGCATTTCCCTGGAAAATGGAATAAGACAAGGCTGTCCACTTTCACCCCTCCTGTTCAACATAGTATTAGAAGTCTTACCTAGAATGATTACACAAGAGAAGGAAATCAGGGGTATGAAAATAGGAAGTCGAGTAATCCCTCTTTGTTGACAATATGATTCTATACCTCAAAAATCCAAAAGAATCTGTCAAAAAACTTCTTGCACTGATAAAGGACTTTGGCAAAGTCTCGGGGTACAAAATAAACTTGCAAAAGATAGATGCATTCTTATACACCAACAATAAATAGGCAGAGAACCAAATAAGAAGTACAATCTCATTCACAACAGCAACAAATAAGATAAAATACTTTGGCATCTCCCTAACCAGAGAAGTGAAAGATCTTTACAACAAAAACTGCAAGACACTGCTCAAAGAATTCAAAGATGACACAAATAAATGGAAAATTATTTCATGCATATGGATTAAAAGAATCAACATTATTAAGATGTTCATCCTACTCAATTTTCAGATTTAATGCAATACCCATTAAAATACCAGCATCATTCTTCTCAGGCCAGGAAATAACAATACAGGAATTCATATGGAAACATAAATGGCCATGAATAGCCATAAAAAAACTCAGCAAAGGAAACAAAGGAAGAGGTATCACACTTCCAGACTTTAAACTTTATTATAAGGCTATAATAATCAAAACAACCTGGTATTGGTACAAGAGTAGCCATATAGACCAATGGACCAGAATAGAGATGCTAGAAGCAAAACCTCAATTTCTCAACCAAATCATCTCTTCAACAAAGCCTCGACTAACAACCACTGGGGAGAGGAGAAATCATTCAGTAAACGGTGCTGAGAAAACTGATTGACCACATGCAGAATATTAAAACAAGGCTCCAACCTATTACAATACACAAAAATTAACTCTAAATGGCTCAAAGATCAAAGACCTAAATGTAAAACCTCAAGCTATAAGAACGTTAGAAGATAACAGGAGACACCCTTATGTAAATCAAAACTGGAGCCAACTTCCGATCAAAACCCCAAATGCCCATGCCGTAAAATATAAGATAGACAAGTGGGACTTCATCAAATTGAAAAGCTTCTACAAAGCAAAATAAACCATCATGAGAGCAGGGAAACACCAGGAAAAAATATTTGCCAACTGTGTATCTGACAACGGTCTAACATCTAGGATCTACAAGGAACTCAAAAGTGCCAAAAAGAAACAAACAAACAAACAAACAAGCAAACAAGCAAACAAAAAAATCAAACAGGCCTATTAAAAAGTGGGCAAAAAACATGAATAGACACTTCTCAAAAGAAGACATACAAGCAGCCAACAGATACATAAAAAATGCTCAGCCTTGCTAATTATCAAAGAAATGCACATTAAAACTATTCTGACATACCACCTAACTCCAGTCAGAATGGCCATCATCAATAACTCAAAAAATAACAAATCCTGGTGAAGATGTGGGGAAAAGAGAACACTTCTATACTGTTGTTGGGATTGTAAACTAGTACAACCTCTATGGAAAACAGTGTGGAGATTCCTAAAGGATCTAAAATAATCAAACTTTCACGTGACCCAGCAATCTCCCTTGTGATACCTGGAGGAACTCAAATCACTCTATGCAAAATATACCTGCACATGCATTTTTATTGTAGCATTATTCACAATAGAAAAAACATGGAACAAATTGTGCTGCCCAACGAAAGTGGACTGGATTAAAAAATGTGGTACATATATATAGTGGAATATTATGCAGCCATAACGAAGGACAGAATTATGAATTTTGCAGCAACTTGGATGAATTTAGAGTCTATAATACTGAATGATCTATCATAGAAACGAAGAACGGAGTACCACATGTTCTCACTCATAAGTGCACACTGAACAATTATCATAATACTATAAGAAAGGAATTGGCAGTAGTGGGAAACTGCCAGGGGAGTAAGGGCACATTTCATCAATAAGGGTACCTGATCTTAAACCAGGTGAAATGGGTACCAAAGTGAGGCCTAAACTTTACCTGTACAATGACCATTTGTATACTTAACCCTGAACTATACCCATTTTTAAAATAAAAAAAGAGAAATAAACTCTGAGAAAGGTTTACATAGGTTAATCTTTTCTAAACATTGCAACATCTTTCAAATATTCATCCCAGATTAACAAACACCCTTCATCTTCACAACTGACAGTTCACAATAACCATAAAGATGAGTGTTTTTTTTAAAGGGGTAATGGGCCTTTGATATTAAACTCATCCCCAATTCAGAATTATTCAACCTTCAGTGTCCTATTTACTAATCCTGTATTCTGTTTGCATGGTCTTGTCACTCAGATCATTCAGAACATTTGTTCCATTTGTTGGTAATAAATGCACCAGATTTTTCCATGCTCTTCCAAAACCTTGGTTTTGAGGATGTTCCCTAGGTCCATATGTTCAAATTTCCAGTACTCAAATATCATAAGATAAATAACATTATTATATAAATATTACATATAAAATAGAAGACGAAGAGCTTAAATCTATTTAACTATATCCTGATACCAAAAGTAAACTGTAAAATACTCTAAGACAAAAGAGGATAAAGTTTATCAGTTGTAGATTCTCTCCATTGATAAGAAAATGTAGGATGTTAGAGAGGAATACAAACCAAGGCAAATTTGAAATACATTCCCCATAAAGCTAGTTGTCCAGTATTGCTTACCATTAGTAATTTTGAAATATATTCATGTATGGGCAGAAATTTGGCTTAGTGACACCAAATAAACAAGTTTGTTTTCTGATTAGACAAGTTTAAATATTATGGTTCTCTACATTGATTATTCTTTCAACAAGTACCTACTATGTGCCAGTCACTGTGATCAGACTAAGGGATATATCACAGAACTTTAAGATTAGCATCTTAGTGATGATTATTTACGGAGAGTGTAAGGAATTTCTAAATGTATAGGTCAGAGATCAGCAGACTTACAGCTTGCAGAACAATTTAGCCCCATTGCCTGTTCTTGTGAATAAAATTTTATCAAAACACAGCCATATTCATTTATTTACAGCTTGTCTATGTCTATTTACATGCTACAATGGTAGTTTAGTTACAACAGAGACCCTGTGGACCGCAAAGCCTAAAGTATTTACTATCTGGCCATTTATGGAAAAAGTTTGTTGACCCTTGATTTAGATGATACTAACATTTTGTGTTATAAACACCCATGTTTTCAAACAGCATGTAGAATAACCCCTTTAACATGAAATTCAGATATTATTCTCTTCTTAAAGATGACAATGACTTTTTGTGCTCTTAAAGACTGCATTCTTACACAACTTTTATCTTTGTTTCTCATTGCTGTAAGTGAATACCCGAGACTGGGTAATGTATAAAGAAAAGACATTTATTTCTCACAGTTCTGGAAGCTAGAAAGTCCAATGTTGAGGAATTGCCTATGAAAAGGGCCTTCTTGCTAATGAGGACTCTCAGCAGGTTCCTGAGATGGCACAGGACATGACAAGCCTGCTCAAGCCCCTCTTTCTCTTTTTATAAAGTCAGCAGTCTCATCAAGTGGCCCCTAACCAGACAACCTTATCTAATTCTGATTATCTCTCATAGGCCTTACTCCAGTTAACACATGATTTTGAGAATAATATTTCCAACGCAGGAAATATGGGGACACATTTAAAACACATTCAAGCTTGCTTCAGTTGCAACGGCCTCCTTTCAATTTCTTGAGCAGGTCACTCTCTTTATAAACTTTTTATTCTGTTTGGAACAATACTCTACTTAAATCTTGACCTGCCCATCCTATCTTTCACTTTCAACTTAAATTTCAATTTTCAGAGAAGCTTTCACTACCCTATTATTTACAACTACTACACCACCACTATACTTGTAATTTTCTCTTGTACTCATTTATTTTCTTTTGAGGCATACCTTAAAATTTGTTTTCAGATGTTTACTTATGGGTTTATATGATACTTGTCTACATCACTAGATTATAAGCTCAGTGAGGAAAATAATTCATTTTTTGAACTAATTACCCTATGCCTGTCTATGGATATCCTAGACCTTAGTAGTTATGCTACCTATATATATTTTTTGAGTGAAGAATGAAGGAGTATTTTGATGTCAATAGAGTGGAGTAAACTGTTTAATGAAGGCAGAAAATTGGCAGGTAAATTTTGATTTTTTTGAATAAAATAAATAATAAAGGAAATTCTATTACAGTACTCAGAAAACTTGTCTAGATTCCCCAAACCATGACTTATGAAGTCAAAAAAAATTAAATAAATTGATTGAGAGGATCATCAGATACAAAATGCTGAGATCCAAATTCATAACCCTACCAGGTACAAGAAACATTTCCAATGACACAGAGATTGAAAATAAAACATAACAGGCAAAAGAATTGGTGAAAAGAATCTCATAGAGCAAAAACACAAATAATAGGATTTCATGAGGGGAAAAGATAAAAATAGAGAAGAGTGGCTATAGCCACTTACATATACGTGGCTGTAAAAAAATTTCCCTGAGGAGTAGGGTTAGATGATGTATCTGCAAATTAAAATGACACAGGTTTTAGAGAAAACACATACACTTAGATCCAGAATGTTAGGGTTAGGGTTAGGGTTAGGGTTAGGGTTAGGGTTAGGGTTAAGGTTAGGTCCATTCTGATTCTAGACTTCCAATGCAAGTGGCAATCTTATAAACTTTCAAGTCAAAAGGAAATGATACCTGCATTGCTCAACTAGGGCTACTGTAAATTAAAGCCAAAGACTGAGTGACTTACACAACAAAAATTTACTTTCTTATAGTTCTGGTGGCTAGAAGATGAAGATCAGTGTCAGCAGGGCTGGTTTCTGGTGGTGCTTCTATCTGGTTTCTAGGATTTTGCCTTCTCACTGTATCCTCATATTCTCTTTCCTCTGGATGCGCATGCAGAGAGAGAAAGAGATCTCTGGTGTCTCTTCTTCCTCTTATCAGTCCCATCTAATTATGATCACATTTTAATGCCCTCATTTGACTTCAGTTACTTCCTTACAGGTCCTTTCTCCAAATGTGTCAACAAATGTTGTGACTTGATCTGCCACATATACATTTTGAGTTGGACACATGTTAGTCCATAACAGTACTGAAAATGGAAAAGTAGACTGTTATCACTCTTACTGTATGCAAAACTAGAAGCTTGGTAATTTTGGGATAGCATTTGAAGAATGTTGAATGGGCTATAAATAAACTATCCTGTGCCTAGTCAAGTTGTTATTTGTCTGTCCTAAAACTTTTAGAAGACTAAAAGAAATATACTTGCAAAGACAGCAGGATTCAAGGAGTAGATCACTCAGTCCATCAGAAGAAAATACTTGCAACAAACAGAGCCATCACAATAGAGATCTCAAGGTAAGGAAAACAGAGAAAGGGAGAAACGTGTGGTGAGCAATGAGCCTTAGTTTACACATATAAATCTAAATAGATAATGACAGATTTTCTGGTAATATTAAATAGAACACTAATATGGCTTATTAAACTAGAAGGAGCATCTGCAGGGAAAAAAATAGTTTATGTCAGAACATAATTAGCTCTGTGAAGCCAGAGTTGGGTAGTAGTTGTGAGAGAGAGGGAAATAGAAGCATTCTAAAGAGATCATCTGAGTGAGGGTTGGACAGGAGTGAGAAAGAAAGAAGAAAGAGAAAAATAAAAGTATTCTAAGATTTTATTTAATAGAAGGGTAAGAAAATGGGGATTAACAGAATATGTGTTATGGGAAGTAGTTGAAATTGTTAATAAATAAATAGGGTCTGATTATGAATCCTTAAAAAGGGAAAGTGGTCAGTCAAAATATTTTTTTAAAAGCTATAACTTCAAAATTTGAAAGTCAAGGAATGGGATAAATACCAACTTCAGAAAATTGGTGAAAAAAGAAACAAAAAAGAAACAAAAAAGAAAATAACTAAAGGCATTAAATTGTTAATATAATGATGGAAGGAATAAAATCAATATATTGATTTGGGAATTAACTACATTTTTCAGTTAGAGGCGAGAGATTGATAGGTTAAAATTGAGTTGAATATGATATTTACTAAAAATAAGATACATTTAAAATGTTTTAAAATTAAGAAATAAGAGATGAAGAGAAATATTAGACAAATGAGAAGAAAACTAACAGCAGAAGTGGCGATACTAATTTAGTCCAGGTGGAATTTAAGATTAAAAACAACAAACAAATGAGCATAATATAATGATAATAGATACAGATAATGTAAAAGATACTTGTTTCATAAATGTGTATGGACATAACGTCTATAAGAAAATCAAGAATAATCTGACGAACATCCAATATAGTAGAATATTTCACTACAATTATGTTGAGATTAGAGAGATCTAGTACAGAAAAATAAATAAGAACAGGAGGAAGTTTAATACTATAACTAATAATTTTATTTAATAATATAGACCTATAAATGCCAAAATGAAATAATAAACATTTTTTGTATGTTTGTAGAATATTTACATAAACTGAGATGAACCTGGTTACTAAAAAGATTTTATAGGCCTGATGATCTGATTAAAAAATCAGTAAAATTAAATGTAAAATTAAAAGATTACCAAAATAATCTCATTTACTTAAAAACTGAAAAACAAACTAATAGATATTGCTTAAATTGGAGTACATCAAACCTGGCAATATAAGCTATCCAGAAAGAATTGAAAAGATACTTAACAAAAAACTTAGCAAAATGAATAAATCAAATTTGGTAAATTTATACATAAAAATAATAACTAACTTAGAAGATATTACTCATCTCATGCTTTTATGAGAAGAACATAAGCAAAACAACAACAACCAAAACAAAAAGATGGGGAAAAAGAATTTCTAAAAAGCTGAAATTAATAGCAATTAATACCAAAAATAGTAAAAAGGCTATAAAATTAAGATAAGTATTGGCTGAAAAGACTATAAAATACTTCATGTACATGAAGAGAAACCTAAAAGAAGACGCAGGAGAAAGAGTCTGAGGAGTAGAAGATGAAAAGGTAGAATAAATAAAATACAACATTAAGGATTTGAAAAAAGTATTGTTACAAACACACTGGTAGAGAAGAAATTAAAAGAATAAGATAATGCAAAAGAAACATTTAAAATCCTAAAAAATGAATTATTTTCTAGTAAAATATATTCTTAAAATTGATCCCCAAATAAGTGAAAACATAAATCAATCAATTAATATAAAAAATGTATCTCACACTGAAAAAGTCAGTCACCAACGGGTTTACAACAAAATTCTATCTCATCTTTAGGGAAAAAAATACCTACTACCAAAAAATTTAAAAATTTTCCCAAGTTACATTAAAATGACTTTGAATTCCAAAATTAAAATAGATTCATTATTAAAAGAGAATGAATTCAGCAATAATATGGAATGAAATAGTGATAAATGTTGCAAAATACATTTTCTTAAAATCATTATGTCAAGTGAAAAAAGCACAGCACAGAGACTACATATTGTATTATTTATTTATATAAAATGTTCTGTTTCTATAGACACAGAGAACAGATTATTGGTTGCCTGAAATTGGGCATGGGAACAAGAATTGTCTGTGCATGAGCACATATTTTCAAGATGATGGAAGTGTTTTAAAACTGTATTGTAGTGATGATAGTATAATTAAAAATTTACAAAAATTAATTACACTATATATGTAAAATGGGTATATTGTAACTCGAAAAATCTTTTTAAAAATAAATGAATATTAAAGTAAATCAAAACTGTTATTTATAAGTATATGTGCAAAAAATGTGAATAAAATATAAATCAATATATCTTATGAATGTGTTACATGAAGACACCTTCATACTATGAAGAGAGACATTTATTTCAGGAAAACAGATGAAGAAAGGTCATTAATCATTTCTTTATAAAGCAAAACAATACCAGAAATATATAGATTAAATTTACCAACAGTGAACAGCAAATATTACTTTCAAGCACAAATCATTAAAATCGTGTCAATTTAAATCAAGGACTTTATAAGGAAGGCCATTGTTAGGGATATTTTCCTGGAAAAGAAATCAAAATAATATTAATATAATTTTAGATAACAAAATTATTTGATACCTAAAACTCAAGAGACTATTGTGAAAACAAAAAGCAAAATTCTCCTTCAATTAATAAGAGAATTTGATAGGGTGGATTGAGATATGATAAAATTACGAAAAGGAAAGCTTTTTTCTTATATAGCCATAAGGACCTAGAAAATGAAGAAAAGCAAAAATTATATTCATAATGATAAGAAAAAGAACAGTAAAATCTTAGGAATAAACATAACAAGAGTGTAATAGACACATTTATAAATAAACTGTATACAAAATTGCATAAAATAATATAGATAAAATTTTGAAAAAATTTAAAAAATTGATAAATTTCATAAAAATGCCAATTATTCTGAAATCATGGTTTAATACAATGCCAATTACAATTTCAACATATCTTCTTTTAATTATATAAAGATATACTAAGACTTTATGTAATGGAAAGAAAAGTCAGAGATTTGCCAAGAATAGCATACAAAAGAAGACTGGAAAGGGAGAGCTTAAGTTACATAAAAGAAAATTCAAAATATCCATTCAAATCAGTTCATCATAGTATTGTCATATAAATAGACATACATTTTAGTGAAACAGATTGGAAAATCCAGAGCTATATTCAAGGATTAATGAATATTTAATACATAATGACAGTAATATTTGAACTAATAAAATCATAAATTATTTATAAATGGTACTGGCATAACTGGTTAACCCCCCAAAAGAAAATATAGTCAATTTTTACTTCACCTCAAACACAAAATAATGATAGAAGTGTTAAGAATTAAATTAAAAACAATAAAATAAATATGAGAAAGGAATATTTAAGGCATTTCATATATTATTTAGGCTTAGAGTAAAGCAAAAACATGTATATAGATTATGCAAAATTTTTAAACCTTTTTATGTGAAAATATTTCTTTAAAAAGAGGGAATAGAAAACAATGATAAATCTGGGAAAAAGTTGATGTAAGTGATATGAGTTAAATCTATTTTATATAAAGTACTCTTTTCAAACATCCCAATAGAAAGATTAGCAAAGAAGCAATGCACAAAAAGGCAATTCCAAATGACCGACAAACGTTAAGATACTCAACCTCACCAATTGTCAGTGAATGCAAATTAAAGTAATGAGCTATCCCTTTATGCCCATCGTATTGGCAAGTACTGAACACAGCAATAACATCTATTGCTGGCAGGGATACAGGGAAAAAGGATACTTTAATATATTGCTAGTGGAAATGTGCATTATTATAGTTTTTTTGAAAACAATCTGGCAGTATCTATTAAAATAAAAATATTTTTTGACCCAGACATCTCATTGTGGGAACCTATCCCAGAGAAACAAATGCATTGGTAGGTAAGAATACATGTACAAGGATATTTACTGCATCATTATTTGTTGTGCCAAATAACTGGAAACTTTGTGAATTCCTGTTAGTGGTGGAATAATTGGATATTGTGAATATTACAGAACATTATGCAGTGTAGTCCTATATCACTTGACTTGGAGACATTTCTACGACATATTGCTATGCAAAAAAGCAGAATGTAAGAAGGTAGGTGTAACGTGATTTGATTTTTGAAGTGAAAAAAATATATATGTATATAAACACACACATGTACATACATATATGTACATATATCTCTATCTATCTACATATCTATTTATATGTATATGGCTGAAGAAAAACATGAGATTATACAAATGGATAAAATGGATCACCTGATGTAGAGATGGAAGATAATGTAGGCAGAAGAATATGAAAAGAGAAAAGGGGGACACAGCAAATAAAGGCAGAAAATAGAACTGAAATTCAGCATGTGTGATTTGCCTTCATCTGTAACAGACAGACTTTAACATGGTCCCACATCATTCCCTTTTTCTAGTATTCATATCTTGCATAATCTCCTCCTTTGTGTGTGGGTAGACTTGTGACATGTTTCCAACCAAGAGAATATGGTAAAAGTGATGGGATAACACTTCAATTGTTATGTTACTTCTAACTTGCACCTTCTGCTTTGCTAAAGGAGTCTCTCTATTAGATACTCTTCTTTGCTAGCTTTAATAATGTAGACTGCTATATGGTGAAATCCACATGGCAAGAAACTGAGGACAGTTTGCAACTAACAGACAGCAAGGAACTGAGCCTACCAAGAACCACAGGAACTTGAGCTTGGAAATGAATTTTTCCTCAGTTGAACCTTCATATGAAACCCCATCCTAGCCAACACCTTAACTGCAGAGTTACAGAGAACCTAACTAATCTGTGCCTGTACTCTTGACCCACAGAAACTGTGAGATAATAAATAAATGCTGCTGTAAGCTGCTAAATTGTGGTAGATTTGTATGAAGCAATAGATAACTAATATCTCACTTAACCATTTGCATGAACTCATACATGTCTGTATATTTTAAATTTTTAAAAAATCACAGGTTTCTGGAGGCAAGATGGTGATAGAACAGGTCAGAGTATGAGAGTCTCCGCAAAAATGAGTGTCCATAAAGACTCTCTGTGTGGGTGGGTGTGTGCTGGTGGGTGAGTGAAAGTCCGCATGAGGGAAGACTTGGGTTAGTGCACCTGGGGCTCTCCTCCGGAGGTGACTAAAACCCACCACTGCCCTGAAATTGGAGCCCCTGATGCACAGGATCATCTGTTGTTCTTGGGGCTCTTTTGAGAGGAGGCAGCAGAGAACAGCTGCTCCTCACCACATGGCACCTGGCCCACATCATCACCTGTGGCAGCAGACTAGGCTTGAGCAGCAGGAAATGTGGAGAAGACAGGACATGGAAATCTGGAATGGAGCCCTGCCACTGGTGAGGAGATGCTAACTGGGGCCATCTTCTCTGTCCTGAGATGAGGCAGAGACCTGCATTTCCCCACCTGGCTCTGTCTAACCTTCAATCTAGAATTCAGAGGCAAGCTCCTCATGGAACTTGGAGAGACAGACACCCTTCCCCGATGCTGACACAGGCACAGACACATCAGATTTGAGTTGGAGACTTGACAGCAGTGGCAGGGCAGCAGCAGACAACTCAGGTGAGTCTGGATCTGATCCATTTTCCTCTACAGTAGTCTGCAGGGCATCTGACTCACCCTGAGAGAAACCCTATCAGCTTGCACTGAGAAAGGAGAGAACAGGCCAGAGACTGGAGCCACTCCTTAATGTGATGGTTGCAGCTGAAAGAAACCTGGAGTCACAGAAATTGCCACAGAGTGGATATTTTTGGTTGGTTTTGTTTTACTTTTTGAATTTTTGTTTCCTCTGTGTTTCTTTCTGTTTTTATGTTTCCATACTTACTATGTTTCTGCTCTTTTAATTTTTTTTTTATTTGGATATGAGTAATTTTGAGGGCAAGTACATTGATAGGGAGGTGTTTTTGTTTGTTTTTTTATTTGTATTATTGTATGTTTTTGATTTTTTTATTTTTACTGTCTTTGTTTTTTTTTCTCTGTTTATACATTACTTGCTATGCCTGTCTATTTTCCCTCTTCTTCTTCTGTCTCTCCACCTTTTTTTCATCTTCCTCATTCCTTTTTCCATTCCTTTCCCTTTTCTTATCCCATTTTGCTTTTAGGGTGCAAACATCTACTCCTGCTGCATGGACAGATAGTAAGGTGGTAGGAAGTGGGTTCTTGGGGGACCACACACCTGTCAGTGGATACTAGGATCTGCAGATAGCTTCTGAATCACAGTTCCTTCTTTAATTAAATCTCAAAACTGAAAACACAGTCCCACACCCCGAGTCCAACTTCAGAATTGAGCAAAGACAGAAGATCTACATAAGAAAGAATAGGAGATTGAGCAAAAAGAAGTAAAAGCTATCCCCCCATCACTGAACAACAGAATTAAAGAAGAGGTTAAAAAAAGCAGGGGAGGGAAACCTACACTAATGAAGAAAAAACAAAGGAAGAATATAGGTCTCATACAGACCCCTGGGAGGACAATAACTGAGAATAAAGACTTCAGAACTCAAACAATGAAGAGCTCCCAGAATGACTAGTCTCATACCACAAACCCAGATGTCAAGATATTAATAGAGAGAATAAATAGAAATGAGGAGAGATAAGAGGAGATAATGGAGTTGATAACTGAGATAACAGCAATAAACAATACAGTGAATGAAATAAATAACAAATCGATAAGCATTTAAAGCAGAATTAACCAAACAGAAGAATCTCAGACCTTGAGGACCAAAATATAGAACAAGCCCAAGCTGTTAAAAATATAGAAAAGAAGATTTAAAAGACAGAACAAAGCCTCCAAGAGATGGGCGATTATATCAAGCGGTCGAACCTAAGATTAATTGGAATTCCTGAGGCAGATAAAGAACAGAGACCACCTTGGAACAAACATTTCATGAAATTATCCAAGCAAATTTTCCTCATCTCATCAGAGACATGACCATTAAAACACAAAAGATAAAGAGAACCACTGCAAGACAATAAATGAGAATACCAACTCCTAGACACATAGTAATTTGCTTACACAAAGTAGGTATAAAAGAAAAAATCCTAAAGGCAGCAAGAGAGAAAGGTCAGACTACCTACCAGGGAAAACAAGTTAGAATGTCAGCAGACTTATCTACAGAAACACTTCAGGCTAGGAGAGATTGGAGTCCAATCTTCAAAGTTCTCAAAGATAACCAGTCTCAACCAAGAATTACCTACCCAGTTAAGTTAAGTTTCACCAGCAATTAAAATTAAAATCCTTCCCAGACATTCAATCCCTAAGAATTTATGCTGCCTCCAGATCAGCTCTACAAGAAACACTTTAAAAAGTCGTAAATAGGCTGGGCTCGGTGGCTTAGCCTATAATCCCAGCACTTTGGGAGGCCAAGGTGAGTGGATTGCCTGAACCTGTGGGTTCATGACCAGCCCAGGTAACTTGGTGAGACCTCGTCTCTACAATAACAATTAGCTGGGCATGGTAGTGCATCCCTGTAGTTCTGGCTACTTGGAAGGCTGAGGTGGAGGGATCACTGGGGCCCAGCAGGTTGACTCTGGGGTGGCCATGAGCATACCACTGTGCTGCAGCCTGGGCAACAGAGTGAGACTCCAACTCAAAAAAAAAAGTAATTAAATAAAAAATAAAAAAATAGCTGGGCTTGGTGGCTCAGCTTGTAATCCTGTGCCTTGGGAGGCTGAGGTGAGTGGAATGCCTGAGCCAGGGAGTTCGAGACCCTCCCGGGCAACTTGGCGAGCCCTCATCTCTACAATAAATCAAAAAATTAGCTGGGCATGGTAGCGCATGCCTGTAGTTCCAGATACTTGGAAGGCTGAGGCAGAAGGATCGCCGGAGCCCAGCAGGTCAAGGCTGCAGTGGTCGGGAGTGGCCACTGCACTCCAGTCTGGGCAACAGAGTGAGACTCCAACTCAAAAAATAAATAAATAAAAATAAAAAAAATAAAAAGTAGTAAACAGAAAAAAGAAAAAAAATGACCATGTCCTTCCCAAGAATGAAGGAAAAAGATTGAACTCACACATAAATCAATAGAAACACAACAAACAAATAAACAAACAGAAGCAGCAACAACAAACTCTATAAGAACCTCACGACAGGGATAAACTCTCACATCTCAATAAGTAACCTGAATGTTAATTCACCAGTGAAAAGACCTAGAATGGCAAATTGGATAAAATATCACGATGCAATAGTATGTTGTCTCTAGGAGACTCATTTAATCAGAAAAGACACAGACTCAATGTAAGCAGATGGAAAACAAATTTTCAGGTGAACAGAACACAAAAGAAAGCAGGAGTTGAGATCTTAATATCAGACAAAAATATCCTTTAAGCTATCAAAAATTTAACAATATATGGAAGGTCACTACATAATAATGAAAGATTTAACCATCAACAAGAATTATCCATCCTAAACATATATACACCCAACATAGCAGCACCAATTTTCATAAAGCAGCTTTTGGGTAAACTAAAAAAAATGTGTTGACTCTAACACTATCGTGGCTTGGGATAAAATATCACACTAACAAACTTAGACAGACCATCAAAAAAAAAGGAAAATCAGCAAGGAGATCCAGAACCTCAATATGATACTAGACCAAATGGACTTAATTGATACCCGCAGAACACTCCACCCCAAAACCATAGAATATACATTCACTCATCACCACATGGAATGTACTCTTATCAACCACATCCTCAGCCATAAATCAAGCATAAACAAATTCATGAGATGGAAATACTGCCATGCACCTTCTCAGGCCACAGTGGAACAAAAATAAATATCAACACCAACAAAGTTCCCCAAAATCCACAAAGATATGGATACTAAGCAGCATGATGCTGAACAATGCCTAGAAAGCAAACACGGAAACCAAAACAGAAATCAAACAATTCCTGGAAACAAATGAAAATGAAGAAACATCTTACCAAAATCTCTGAGATGCCATGGAAACAGTACTAAGAGGGGAATTCATATCTCTATGAACACATGAAGAAAATGGAAAGATCACAAGTTAAAAGCCTAAGAAATCACCTAAAGAAGCTAGAAAAGCAAGACCACCAAAACCCTAACATCAGCAGAAAAATCCAGATCACCAAATAAAAGCCCAAATTTGGGACATAGAAGACAAAAATATAATACAAAAAAAAAAAAAATCAATTAACCAAAAAGCTGGTTCTTTGAAAGGATAAACGAGATTGATGGACCCCTAGGTAGACTGATCAAGAAAAAGAGAGAAAAGCTCAAATAAATGCAAACAGAAATACAAAAGATCAAGTCACAAGTGACCCTGAAGAAATACAAAAGATTATCAGAGACTGCAATGTACACTTGTATGGAAACACACTTGAAAACCTAAATGAAATGGAGGACTTTCTGGCAATGCACAACGTTCCCAGGTTGAAACAAGAAGAAATCAAGACCCTAAATAGACCAATAACAACCCAGGAAATCGACTATGTCATAAGAAAACTATCCACAGGAAAAAGCCCTAGACCAGATGACTTTCCAGGAGAATTCTGCAAAATATACAAGGAGGAGCTGATAACAATCCTATTGAAAGTATTCCAGGCAATCGAGAAAGATGGAACTCTCCTCAAACCATTTTATGAAGTTAACATCATATTGATACCCAAACTGTGTAAAGATCCAACAAAGAAAGAGAACCACAGGCCAATATCCTTGATGAACATAGATGCTAAAATTCTCAACAAGATTCTAGCAAATTGAATCCAACAACACATCTCAAAAATATCCACCATGACCAAGTAGGCTTCATCCTCGGGATGCAGGGCTGGTTCAACATCTGCAAGTCCATAAATGTAATGAAATACATCGACAGATGTGAAAATAGAAATCACATGATTATATAATTAGACAATGAAAAAGCTTTTGATAAAGTCCAGCACTCCTTCTTGATAAAAACCCTCAACCATCTAGCCATAGGTGGAACATACCTCAAAATAGTAAGATTTAGCCATCTACAAGAAACCCACAACCAATATACTGCTAAACAGACAGAAATTGGAACCATTTCCCCCTGAAAACCGGAACAAGACAAGTATGCTCACTCTCACTTCTCCTCTTCAACATAGTATTGGAAATCCTATCTAGAGCAATCAGACAAGAGAAGGAAATCAGGGATATCCAAATAGGAAAAGAGGAAGTTAAGTCATCCCTCTTTGCAGACGACATAAGTCTATGCCTCAAAAACCCAAGAGAATCTGTGAATAACCTCCTTGCACTAATAAAGGACTTTGGCAAAGTCTCAGGGTATAAAATAAGTGTGCAAAACACAGTCGCATTCCTATATACCTGCGATAAACAAACAGAAACACAAATAAAAAGTACAATCCCATTCACAATAACCAAAAAAAAAAAAAAAAAAAAGAAGAAGAAGAAGAATAAATACCTTGGCATCTTCCTAACCAAAGAAGTGAAAGACCTTTACAACAAAAACAAAAAGCACTGCTCAGAGAAATCAGATGACACAAACAAATGGAAAAAGATTCCATGCTCATGGATTAGAAGAATCAACATTGTTAAGATGTCCATCTTACTCAAGGCAATTGACAGATTCAAGTAATACCCATTAAATTTAATCAGCAGCATTCTTCTCAGACCTGGAAACGATAATACAGGAATTCATATGGAATTCATATGGAAACATAAATGACCCTGAATAGCCAAAACAATCCTTAGCCAAAAAAAAAGTGTGAGTCATTACACTCCCAGACCCTATACTTTATTGGAAGGCTACAATAATCAAAACAGCCTGCTATTGGTACAAGAACAGGCATATAGATCAATGAATGGAACAGGAAGCAAAACCTCAATTTCTCAACTATCTCATCTTCAACAAAGCCTCCACCATCAACCACTGGGGAGAGGAAAACCTATCAGTAATTGGTGCCGGGAAAACTAGCTCACCACATGCTGAAGATTAAAACAAGATCCCTACCTATCATCATACACAAAAATCAGCTCTAAATGGTTCAAATACCTAAAGGTAAAATCTCAAACTATAAGAACCTTAGAAAATGCAGGAGACACCCTGATGGAAGTTGGAACTGGCAACCAATTCCTGATCAAATCCCCAAGTGCCCATGCCATAAGAGATAAGATAGACAAGTGGGACCTCATTCAAACTGACAAGCTTCTTCATAGCCAAAGAGAGCGAGAGACAGCCCAAAGACTGGGAAAAAATATTTACCAACTGTGTATCTGACAAAAGCCTAATATCTAGGATCTACAAGGTCTAGGATCTACAAGGAACTCAAACATGCCAAAAAACAAAAACAAAAACAAAAAGCAACTCAGCCCCATTACAAAGTGGGCAAAAGATATGAATAGACCTTTCTCAAAAGGAGACATATGAGCAACCAACAGATACATGAAAAAATGTTTAGCAGCACTAGTCATCAAAGAAATGCAAATTAAAACCGCAGTAAGATACCACTTAACTCTAGTTAGGATGGCCATTATCAATAACTCAAAAAACAACAGATGCTGGAGAGGATGCAGGGAAAAGTGAATACTTCTATACTATTGGAAGGAGTATAAACTAGTACAACCTCTGTGGAAAACAGTTTGGTGATTCCTAAAAGATCTAAAAATCGACCTTCCATGTGACCCCACCATCCCTCCTTTGAGAATATACCCGGAGGAACTCAAATCACTCTATGAAAAAGATACCTGCACACGCATGCTTATTGCAGTATTATTTACAATAGCAAAAACATGCAACCAAACGTGCTGCCCATCAAAAGAGGACTAGATTCAAAAAATGTGGTACATATACATGGTAGAATATTCCACAGTCATAGAGACAGACAAAATTATGAACATTAAAGCAACTTGGATTGACTTAAAGTCTATAATACTGAGTGATCTTTCACAGAAACAAAGAACTGAGTACCACATGTTCTCCCTCATAAGCAGACCTTGAACAATTATCATAATACTATAAGAAAGGGATTGACAGTAGTGGGAAACTGCCGGGGGAGGGGAGAGGCAGGATTGGCAGTAGTGGGAAACTGCCGGGGTGGAGGGGCATCTCATCAACAAGGGTACCTGCATAATGAACATTTGTATACCTAACCCTGAATTGTACCCCACATCTTTAAAGTTAAAAATTAAAAAGAAATCACTGCTATTTATTGAAAACCAACAATCCTCCAGAAACTCTATTTATATCATATCAAAACCTCACAAAAACTGTGAAATTCGTGTCATACTCTGTCTTACAGAAGAGAAAGCTGAGTCTTGGAAGTTAACTTGCCAGAGGTCAGGTAGCTGTTTGGCCAGGTGGGAGTTGGAACTTTGGATACCAAACTCAAAATCCCTGTGCTTTGTGTATGTATGTAAGTGCTTTTTATCCATTCGACTGGCAGAACAAACAGGCAAAGTATCCAGATTGTGCATGGACCATTTCGCTGAGAAACGACTGCAACCCTCTAAGTCTATAAGCACTTAAAGACCAAGATGCTTGCTGTACATGACAGGTGGATGCCAATCAGAGCTTAAGCAGTCTTTTGGCTTAGGTCTGCTAAGAATACTATCTAAAACCCGCAGAACAGCTCAGGGGGTGGCATTGGGCTATGAACTTCAAGCAAAAGAGTAGTATCCCCACATGCTTGAAAGTCAAAGAGCAGAAGCAACGAAGTGTTGAAATGAGACTAAGCGAGACATGAAAAGATGGTGTCAAAAGAGTTTTAAGATTTTCTGAGATGGGCCTGTAAAGATGTTGAATGAGTATCTTATAGAAAGCAAAATAAAAAGATCAATAGCAAATTAGTTTGCAAAAACCTGAGTTGAAAGGAAACAAATGTCTTTTCTGTAAGGCTTTTTGAGAATTTCATATGCTAATGTGTGTCAAATATTAATATTGACTTAAAAATGCTTGAATTCAGAAAACTGACTCAATTGAACTTTTTGTACATTTGTGTTTTATTTCCAAAAAATAAAAAATGGTAAATGTGTCTCTATTCTTTCTACCGTTTCTATATATCTTCCCCTATCTCTGAAAAACTGAAATGACATTGTACTCCCACTCTCCTTCTCCTTCTCACAAATTTGTGTCATTCAAAAGCAATGAACAACTCTGGGAACAGAAATCCTGATAAACCTTTTAGAATAGTCTCAAATATTCATTTAAAGGGTCAAAAACATATAATAGAATTAGATAAATAATCTCTCTAAAGTTAAATTCTAGCATATTTTGTTTTCTTCAAAAGCTAAAGACATGCGTTCTAGACATTAGTTCTAAAAACTAAATGCCAAAAATATATTAATTTTAGAGGAGATCTAGAGAAGAGTAAGGAATTGAATTAAGGTTATGATAAAATTATTAGCTATATATGGGCTTTATAATAATGATGATAGTGCTTTATATATGTGTACTTTGAATATTATGCTCATAGCAATCATTTTATTTAATTATCTCAATGACTCATGAGTTTCTAGTTGTCTATTATTCTAATTTTAGAGACTGAAAAAATAAAGGAGGAACTGCAAGAGATTACAAGTTCAAAGTCACAATTCTATCAAGTGAAAGAATTGAAATTGGAAACAGATTTGGCATTTGGTAAATTTCATAAGCAGAATATTTTGCATTCTAGGTGATTTTCTCAGATTGATTTATTCAGCTAGACCCAGTTTATCATCCCAACTGACCACAGAAGTTTTGTTTTATTTTTTAAATGTCTATATTTTTTCTTATCTAGAAATTTTATTTGGCTCTTAACATTTTCTGTTTGTTTTTGTCTTCTGTTATTTTCTCCTTCCCTTCCCACCTTATAAAATCAATTTGAGTGTTTTAATTATGCCTATTTAAAAGTCCTTTCATACTGTTCTTCCCTCTTACTTTTTGAGTGCACATTCTCCTCTTTGTTTCTCTGTGACTCTCCCTCATGGTAGTTGCTTTACTCATGGCTATGACATTTTTGTAATGTAAAGTCAATTTTAGCTTTAATTATCTTCTGCAGCATTCTCACATGTCTTGGTGGGGAGAGAGGTTGTGGGACACAGAAAGGAGTATATGGATTTCAAAGGCCTAGAGTGATTTTTGTGTTATTGTATTTGTTTAGGAATTATATCTCACTGGAAAAGTGTAAATTTGTACTTTGAAGCCACATATGATGTAATCCTCAACTCTCTATTGTTTGCAGGTCATTCTGTTTTATACACAGTTTATTTAAGATTTACGTTGCTTTATCTCTTATTTATTCCTCTGAGTGGGTTTTTTTTTTCCTTTTTTTTTCTTAGTTGTGTTTAGTTATGAAATAGTTCCTTGTTAAGGCCCGATTTATGCTGCTTAGTAGTTCCAGCTCTCTCTATGCATTAGTCTATGGTGTTATCCCCCAAAGTTAGTAGGACATTCATTGCTATTAGGAGCCTCGAATTCAGCTGTTGCTTGTGCCCCATCTCTGCTTCCTCTATGTTTGACTATGCACTTGAGGATCTCCTTTCTTGATTGCCAGTTCAGCTGTTTGTGTTTGTTGCTTTTAGTCTATCTATCTATCATCTATCTATCTATCTATCTACCTATCTATCATCTTTTTATCTATCTATGTAATAAGTTAGTCGAATGTTTATCATTTAAACCAGGAAGGGTAATTTCTTCTTATTCAGCCTTATAAATTGATATCTATCCCTTGTGTCTTGAGTCACATCACTTCTCGATATTAATCTTTCATTTTGCAGCCCATAAAATAATTGACATTATGGAAACAGTAATTATAGCTTGTTCATAAAATCTCAGAAGACTAAAATTAGGAAGCAAGCAGATCATGAAATCGAAAGAAGCAGTTTAAGAATGAATGAAAGGAAATATTATATTACTACTTTCCACAACAGATAGCAAACCTACAAAAGTGCTCCTCTAAGTGGTATTTTAGCTCAATTAATGATGTGCTATGCATCTTAGGAAGTAATTTATGTGAAGGACTGTCTTTATTAAATTACAAATATTCTTTGAGTCATCTTCTGTGTTAGGCAATGAGAATGCTGTGTTAACAGGGGAGCATGTTTGATCCCATGTAAAAGTATAGTTGGGTGAGAGTAGACAGGAGCCACACAATCCCAGAGGATAGGAGACAGAAAGCAGGCCAGGGAAGAAGTCTCAGACAAATAATGTTTAAGCCAAAATTTGAAGGATGGAAAGAATGATGATTTCAGTTTGGGTCACGTCAAGCTTGATGAAATCCTTCCAAGAGGAAATACCCTGTAGTCAGTCGAATAAACTGGAGTTTAGGGGCCACTCTATATTAGAGCTATTGGTGTGGTGCTCCATTTGAATGGTAATTTATTCCACTCTCATGTGAAATTTTAATTTAATTTATTTACTATAAATGAACTAGGTTTCAAAATTCAAAATATACTAAGTATATACAATGAAAAGAGAGTTTCTCTTCAACCCCTGTCACCCAGATACCCAAGTGCCTTCCCAGAGACAAACATGACTACCAGTTTCCAGTGCAACTTTCTAGAGAGTAGTATATGCATGTTCATATTTTATGCAAATGATATGATATTATCCAAACTGCTCTGCATCTTGCCTTTTGACTTAGCATTATATTAGTATGATGATTTTATATCAGTGCATATAAAGCCTCATTATATTTTCTAACAGTTGTGTGGTAGTCTACACTTGTGTGTAGGTCCTTCTTGCCTTTTAGATTTTGCAACTATGCTTCTTGACATTCTTTTCTTTCCCAATTTTTATGTGACTGACTTCTTCAGATTTTATGACTACTTAATCTGAAGTAGACATCCAGTCACATTCTATAAATTATCACACTATTTGAATTGCCAGTGTATCACTGTAACATCAAAAATAAAAAAGGTCTGAGTATGACCCTTGGATATGGCAGTTATGTGAACACACCTCTCAGATCTCTGCAAGGAGTACAGGGCTCCAGATGATGTGCTCTAAAATTCCCTTGGGATGCTCTCATTTAATGACTGATAAAGGTAGGGATACTAAGACAAACACATTCTTGGGAGATGTGGGACTTCATTGATGGGGAACTTTGACTTGATGATTCTCAGATAGCCTTACCAAACTTGCCTTAGAATTGTTCTACTATCTAGAATACCTGCACTCTTGTCTTTCTTTCCTCTATCACTGAGGCTCAAACGTGAATTCCTGTCCCTGGCTCTCTCCTTAATTTCACTCATAACCCCCACCAAATACATTTTTTGCATTTTTAATCTTGTTTTGGCACCTGTTTTTTGAAGAATCAAGACTAAAACATCAAGGAACACCAACATATCAAGACTAATTGAGACAGAGGATCACACACAAGAGACAGAATAGGCATGCACAGAGCAATGAAAAGAAAAGCCAATAGAATAGTTCATTATTGAAGAGAAGATAAAAAGAATTTTTTAATAAGGAGGTAACTATGAAAAGCATGCATTGTTGTTGTGAAATAAACACATATCCAGGACTGCAAGAATAGAACTTTACCAATGCATGGATCATCAGTGATTTTTGAAGGCAGCATAGTGGAAATACCAGAGTGAGCAGTAAAATATAATTGGTTAAGATTTGAGTCTGAGATGAAAAAATGTACACAAGTACAGACAATTATTTTAGTTAGAATTATATAAATTAGAAAAGGAAACTAGCACACATGTGAAAGAGATGGGTATCAAGAGAAGACTTGTTTTGGTTTGGTTTATAGACTAGGAACAATAAGAGCATATTTCATGACCTATAAGAAGAATCCAGTAATGGTTGGGAAATTCTTTTTGTGTGTGTGTGTATGAGTTGGAGTCTCACTCTGTTGTCCAGGCTGGAGTACAATGGCATACTCACAGCCACCACAGTGTTAACCTGGACTCTGGCTATCCTTCCACTTCATTCTTCCAAGCAACCAGAATTACAGGAGCATGCTACTGTGCCTGGTTAATTTTTTATTTATTGTAGAGATGAGGTCTCACCAAGTTGCCTGGGCTTGAACCTGCAGGCTCAGGCAATCCACTTGCCTTGGCCTCCCAAAGTGTTAGGATTACAGGCTGAGTCACTGAGCCCGATCAGGGAAATTCAAGATGGGAGAAAAGAGAAATAAAGGAATACAATCTCCCAAGTTATGGGAACTGATAGGATCCAAAGCTGGATTTATTGACTGTAGATCTTTCCTTTGTTATAAAAATAAAGGAGTAAAAGTAGTTGTTGCTATAGGAACTAGGTTGACAAGCTAAATGTCTCTTCCATTGGAATATTTTTTTCTCATCCTACGAAGCAAAAGCCAAAGTTATCTGTTGAATGAGAAGGAGAGCAAAATGGGAGTCTTGAGTAAAATGGAAGATTTTGAAATAATTTTATAGAGAGTGAAAAAGCAAGTTGACACATCCCAGCTGTTGTTGGTGACCATACATTTATAATAGCCCGTCTGTTTAATTATTGAATTCTATCCAGCAATATGCAGCTGCCTATATACAGACACATAGACATATAAGGCAGCTGTGTTCATCCAGATATGGGCTTTGGTCAGATTTTTGTGGTGGAAAGGTATTAGGTGCAAGGGGGTTTAGGATATTTGTAATAGTGGGTAAAGTGTTGAACCTTGGACTTTAGTAAAATAAGAAGAAGAGTGAAGAAACAAAGAGGCATACATAATGAGTGGAAGTCAAAGAATTGGAGTCTCAATACATTGTTTTTAAGTAAAATGTTTTAGAAATTATTGGAAGAAACTGACTGAAAGAAAACTGAGTAAATTTGGGTGTTTGAATTTAATTATCAAGAAATGGAGGAACTCCAGAGCACGGGCAATGTCTAAGATATACACTTGAGAACTGGTGGCTGGCAGGGACTAGAAAGACATGGAAGATGAAGAGATCAAGAAATTAAGACAGCAAGGGATTGGATAGGCTATATATATGGATCTTAAAATCACCCACAATAATGGCATGAATATGACATCAAAGAAGAAAGTAAGAGAGGAGTCAGTGTCTTACAAAATAAATAGGATTACACTGATGAGGGGTCAGAAAAGGTGACACAGATAAGTAATGTAAACCTAAAATCAAACAAATAGGACTGTTTTAGAAGAGGAAAGAAATGCTTTTTTAGACATAAAGTGTGCAAAAGTTACTTACATATGCCTGCAGCTCATGATCCTATGACTTCAAGCAGAATATGCTCTGCTTCAGGTTTTAGAGAGTATTCTGGTAGCCCGGGCCTTGGTCTTTGCCATACATCTATGATGACCGTGTTTTGAGAATTTAAAAAATGGAACTTATTATTACGGCTATATATGTACTTATAAAACATCGTGACAATATTGGAAGTTGGGCTGGACACAGAAATCAAGGGTCATATGGTCTCCATAATTAGGGTACAGTTTATATTTTAATGTGACATAGATGGCATATAGGAAGAGAGTCCCCCAGACGTTTCCTTTTTTGATTTAGTTTTCTCCTCTGTGGCATGACTATTTTATTGTCTAGCCAGGGCTAGAATAGTCACAAAGTAAAGCAAGAAATAGAGTAGGAATTCTTTAGATACCTGAGCTATGCTTTTTAATGAAATGTTCTAGCAAATGAGGAACATGCACTTGAATATAGATGCTATCGCATGTTTGTTGTTGTTTCTTCATTTATTCATTCAACCTACATATTTTGCTCCCTATTATATGCTAGGCATTAAGTTATATCCTGGGAATCAATGATGAATGGGACACGGTATCTGTTCCCATAGAGTTCACACTAAAACAAAGACAAATGGGGGAAAAAGAAACTATAACACAGTACAATAATTCCAAGGTAGAGTTATAAACATTATTTTAAAAGCAAGAAATGAGAATGATTTATTTTGCCTTAAATTGTGATTAAGTGTAATAATAGCTATCATTTATCGAGCCTCCTATCCTCTGTCAGGTGCTGTCATGACCTCATTTTATCTTAACATCAGTACAAGGTGGGTATTTTCATTAATATTAGTATACAGGTATATTGAGTAGCACAGAAGATAAATAAGTTATTCAAAGATACATAACAGAAATGGAATGTGAACTCATGACTGTCTGACCAAACAGACCCACCAGTTGCTGTTTTCACACCTCAAATGCATGATGCTTAAGCCTTGTCTTCTTTGTGAATTCTTAACCCGATCTGAGCTTTAAAATGACAGGATCCCTGACACACTTCTGACACACCTAGGTATCTGCAATTTTTGTTGTTATTGCTCCTCTAACACTTTCCTGAATGATAGCACTAGTTCTAAAGTTTTTATCTCCCGAGTCCATGGCAGACAATGCTAATCAATCATTGCTCTAGTTTCCAAAAAGCAGAATGAGTCCCAGAGCTCTTCCACCTGGTATTCCAGGTAGGCATGATTAATTGATCAGCATCAACAGGAAAACTGAACATATTTGCCATCTCTGTTTTAAAAGGTAAATTGGTGGATACAAATTTAGGAGGAAGATACAATGTTCAAGGAAGATAAGTTAGAGAAGGCCCACGAAAATATCTGGATAAAGATTTAGTACATAGTAGGTGCTTTCAAGTTTAGTAGGCTCTTGATAAATATATAATGAATGCGTATTAAAAATAGAAGATCTTTTCTTTATCCACATTATTTAATGGTTTGAATCTTTGTTTTATAACGGGAAGACTTGTAAACAACGTCTCTACTTCACTGTTGACAGTACGAAGATGCCAATATGACTTGCTGTAGGATGATCAAGTGAAGGGGATGTGAATGAGCTATCGCAGAGGCTCCAAAGAGCTTGCTTCAGAACACTGATGGATGGCTGCATGCCAGCTGAGGGTAACAATGTTGGTCAGCTGGAGGGCTTTCACCAGGTCCTTAATCTGTCACCCCCTTGAAGCCTGCCTTCCCCTAGAAAGAGACAGATGAAACATTGAGCCACAGTGGTAATGTAAACTTCAGTGTATTCTAGAATCCCACATCTACTGTTCTTATGACAAGCACTTCTTTTATGTACAATTTATTTCTCTCTGGAAAGCTCTGTCTAGACATAGCCTTAGTTTCCAGGGATATTCCTTGTCTTTAGTGTACTCTTTCAGGTTTGAGAAGCAAAGTATAGGACAGGCAATGGGTCTTTCTGGAGGTCTCAGTTAGGATCTGTTCAGAATTTGAACTATGGTATACTCTGAATATGTATACATCCCTTTTGAATATACCAAAACATGAAGATCTTAATACTCTCCTGCGCCAGTCTGTGTGAATCTGTTCATTGATACAAGTAATACTTAAAAATGACATTTCTATATCTTTTCCCCAAGTAATATTAAATGCATTGTATTCATCTTTTAAAATGTGTTATATTTCTAAATATATAAAATGGCATCTATCCCCAGCTTCATGCTTTTACTGTCTCCCTTATCTGCTTTTTTCTTTTTCTTTTTCTTCATAAAACTTATCAACTTCTGACCCATTACATATTTATTTGGCCTTTTGTTTGTTGTCTCTCATTCCTTACTCACACATAATATAATGAAAATGTTGTCCTTTTTTGCAACAGTAAACTTGCAACATTGTACCTACATTTATACCAAAGTCATTTTTCAAAACAGAAAATTGTGCATGGTGTAGCAGTAAGAATACAAAATGTGGACTCAAAGTCTGTTGATTTGAGTTCTTGTTCTTCCGGACTTACCATTTCTGTGGTGTGTTTGTGTGTGTGTGTGTGTGTGTGTGTGTGTGTGTGTGTGTGAGAGAGAGAGAGAGAGAGAGAGAGAGAGAGAGGCAGGTTGGGGTGGGGGGAGCGGAAGGGACGGAAGGGAAGCTGGGAGGGAGGCAGAGAGAGAAAGAAATTTGATCTTTCTAAGGCTCCAATTTTGTATCTAAAGGCAAGACTTTTGCCTTATCTATATCACAAGACTTTTATGTAGATGATATGGCATAAAAATGTCCTGAAAACCCTAAAATATTTTTACAAATATAAATTATAGTCACACTATAGTGTGATCATAAACTCAGGAATAACATGCAGGGTATGTCTGGGTGGCACCATTATTACGCAGAGTTCAAGGAGTGAGACATGGAGATCACTGTTGCCAAGGGTCCTTCAGAAGTGTGTGTGTGTGGGTGTGTGTGTGTGTGTGTGTGTGTGTTCTAGTCTTCCGCTTTAGCCTCACTTCCTCCTCCCATGCATTATTTCTTTCTTCCTCTCTTCCTTTCTCACTATTATACAGACTTTAAGTTGTTCAAACAAAAACACTTCAGCTTAAAATTAGCAGTTTATATATGCTATGCAAATTATAAATTTATACTGCTAAAGTGAGTTGGGGGTTGAATTTACTTAAGGTTATTAAATGAAGATGAAAAATTACTATTTTCCTTTGTTGAATCAGTTTATTTCCAGTCAAAACTTGAGTTTGAAGTTACCAGAAGAAATCACAGCAATTTTGGGTAGAATCACTCTCATGCAAATAAATGGTGAGTGAGCAGATTCATGCCTAAACTCAAGGTCTCCAACAGCCAATAACTGTGAACCATCAGTGTCATTCTCTTGCAAAAAGGATGCCTGATTAGGGTTGCTCTTAATTCACATCAAGGCTAGACTTGAATACTATGCAACTGGGGAAAGAGTAAGAGCTTTGAAGTAAGCCAAAGCTGATGTTATGATCTAATCTGTCACTTGTTAGTTATGCATCCTTGAACAAATAAGTAAAGTCTGAAAAAATAATGATACATACCTCAAAAGAAGTGAGACTTAATGGTTAAACCACATGTAAAGTGGGCATGGATCATATGTCAAAAGCAATAATCAGCTTTTAGGATACTGTGGATAACGTCATAGACATAAGGTTCTGCCCTCATGACCTCTCTAGATTCTACCTTTTCCCTATTTTTTGTCATTTCTGGCATGGTGGCTCTGGAACCCAACCTCTAGATACATACTGGGGGCCATTGCCATGTTATTTTCCAAGATATTTCTAACTTACTGGGTCATTGTTACTTCCAATACTTCAGTTAATAAATAAGGTGAGTTTATTCTAATGCATTTTAATAAGCTAATGTAAAGATGGGAGAATGAAAACAACCCCAGAGGGTCTTTCAGTTGACCAGTGCTTCCTAAAGAACAGAATGACCTAAGTGTGTGATATATAAGTTGATTTTAGATTGTACTTGAGAAGTACTTTTACTTTTGTTATTTACTTTATTAGAAAAAAACCCATGAACTCTCAAAATCATGACTAAGTTTAAACACACACACACACACACACACACACACACACACAACTACTTATGTAGAACAAGTGAAATGAAGTAAAAGTATTAAGTAATCATGCAGGTGTTATACAGAAATGACAAAAATCATGAAGGTAGACTTTAAGTAGCCTAGAGGGTGGGATATTTGGGCTAAAATTTACTTTGAACCTCTGTAAATCACAGTGTCAGATGATAACCTCACAGAAGTATGGCTGAACTTGTGAACGTTCCGAAAATCTAGTGATATGAGAATTTACTAACAAACTTGGGAATGATTGATTTGGAAAATAGATAATTAAAGAAATATATGAAAATTTTATTTTGATATTAAGGCCTAGTCTGTGGAAGAAGAGGCAAACTTATTCTGCATTGATCCAGAGAGAAGAACTAGGATTAATGATCTAAAGTTTCAAGGAAGCAGCGATTTAATCAATGTAAGGCTGACCTTTTTAATAATTAGAATAATCTAACATCAAGTCCTAGTAAACTTCCTTGGGCTTCTCTTCTGCTTCTCTGCTGAATTTATCATTTTAGTAAACATCCCAGAGTTCCTTTCAACTGTTTTCCATACCAAAGTCACTTAATAAAAGGTATCTTTTCCTTCCTATTTCTTCTGCATGAACATTAATTGACATATTCTATGTAGTGCATAATCACATCTTGATTATTAGACCTCTGCTAATATTAAACCAATATTTTAAATGTACAAATAATTTTTATTTGAAGATAGGGTTTCTCCATGTTGAAATAGTCTACAATTCTTTCCCAAAAGCCCTCTTTTTAATCAACATAATTTTGGACTTCTCTTATCTACAGCTACATAGCTAGCTCAGAAAAAAATAATAAGTATGAATACATGACCTAGTATGAGTTTGCCCACGTGACATTGAGCAGAATTTTTCCTTTTTCTGGGTTTTGGTATCCTCATTTTCTAAAATTAATCATTTGGACTAGATGATCTCTAGGGTTTCTCCTAGCTGTAGTTTTTCATGATTCAATTAATCAACATTCCCCACAGTGGCATAGGCAAACTCTTAATTATCCAATGAAACTTTGATAGATTCTGTGTAAATAGTTGTAATTCTTTCTTTGTGTTGTATTCACTTAGGCTCCACCTTAAATAAATAATCAGCTACCTAATTTAGAATTGCATCCGTTGTCTGCTTAGTATTTACATGTAGGTCTAAATGAAGAAAAAAGAAAGGAATTCCTTATTCACAAATGTGAACTTTATTCACAGTGTTGGACTTAAAAAGCAACAGAAAAATGTCTTAAATATTTTAAAACTTTTGATGAGAACTATGACTATCTTCATATCCAGGTGAAAATATAACATTTTTATCTTCTAATAAATTGACAAATTTATGTCTCTCCTAAAAATTCAAATATAGATCAAATAAGGAAAATCTTGATGAAGAGTTTATATATCTATATATACACACACATTTGTCGAGATATAATTTATAGACTACACAGTCATCCATATAGTTATATAATTCAATTTTTAAAGTATATTTACAGATTTCTGAAATCAGTTCTACAATCAATTTAAGGATATTTTCATCACCCCCCCAAAACAATCCTACACCCATTAGTTGTCACCTCACTCACTCTCCAACTTTTTCTTTCCCTTCTTCAGCTGCCCCACCCAGTTCAGGTAATCACTAATATACTTTGTTTCTATGGATTTGCCTAGTCAGGACATTTTGTACACATGCAATCAAATAATGTGTGGTCTTTTGTTATTGGCTTCTTTCACTTAGCATAATTTTTGAAGGTTTATTCATGTTGTATTTATCAGAATGTTATTCCTTTTCATGGCTGAAAAATATTCAATTATAAAGATATATTATATTTTGTCCATTTGTTCATCAATTGATGGACTTGAGGATTGTTTCTATCTTTTGGTTATCATGAATAATGCTGGTAGGAAATTGATGTGTAAGTTTTCATATAGATATATGTTTTAATTTCTCTTGAGTGCACACCTTGGTGTGGAGTTGCTAGGTCAAATGGAAGCTTCATGTTTAACTTTCTGTGGAACTGTCAGGTTCTTTTTCAAAATGTCTACACCATTTTGCATTTTCACCAGCAATTCATGAGGGTTCCAATTTCTTCACATAACAGCCAACACTTGACATTATCTGTTTTTTTTTAGTTAGAGCCATCCTAATAAGTATGAAGTAGAATCTCATTGTGGTTTAGATTTGCATTACCCCGATGACTAATCTTTCCACGTATTTATTGATCACTTAAATATTTTCTCTGTATAAATTTCCATGGAAATCTTTTGTCCAATTTTTTTTTTTTTTTTGAGTTGGAGTCTCACTCTGTCGCCCAGACTGGAGTGCAATGGTCGCTCCCGGTCACCGCAGCCTCGACCTGCTGGGCTCCGGCGATCCTTCCGCCTCAGCCTTCCAAGTCGCTGGAACTACAGGTGCGCGCTACCATGCCCGGCTAATTTTTGATTTATTGTAGAGATGAGGTCTCCCCAAGTTGCCCAGGCGAGTCTTGAACCCGCGGGCTCAGGCAATCCACTCACCTCAGCCTCCCAAAGCACGGGATTACAGGCTAAGCCACTGAGCCCGACTTTTTGTCCAATTTTAAATTGGGTTGTTACTATTTTCAGTTTGAGTTGTTAAGAGTTCTTTACATATGCTAGTTTCCTATCAGATATATAGTTGGATTTGCAAATATTATTCTTTCATTCTTTCCATTGTTTTTCATTTTCTTAATGATGTCCTTTGAAGTAAAAATATTTTGTTTTTAAGTTTGAAGAAGTTCAATTTATTTATGTTTTCATATTTTTTATTGTGCTTTGGTGTCATATCTAAGAACCCATTGCCAAATCACAGGTTATTAGAATTTAACTCTTATGCTTTCCGCTAAGGTTTTAAGCTTATTTAGATTTTCGATCCAATTTAAATCAATTTTTGCATACAGGGTAAGGTAAGGGTGCAAATTCTTTTTCCCCTGTGCATATCCAGTTGGCCCAGCAGTGTTTATTGAACAGTTTATTCAATTCTCATTGAATAGTCTTGGCATTATTACTGAAAATCAATTGACCATAGATAATATGGATTTATTTCTGAATTATCAATTCGATTCCGTTAATCCATATGTCTATCCATATGCCAGAATCACACTGTCTTGATTACTTTTACTTTGTGGTAAATTTTGAAATCAGAAAGTATGTGTTTTCTAATTATTTTTCATTGTTAAAATTGTTTGGTCTAATCTGAGGCCTTGAGTTTCTCTTTAAAATGACAAGAGGGTCATCTTGTATATTTTTATGCAGACACCAATTAAAATTGTTATAGGAATTGTGTACAATATGCAGATACATTTGGGAATGTTACTATCTTTACAATATTTAAGTCTTCCAATTCACGAACATAGATGTCTTTTCATTTACTTAGATCTTTTAAATTTATTTGAAAAATGCTTTGTATCTGTAAGAGCATAATTTTTATACTTCTTTTGATAATTTTTTCCTAAATATTTAATTTTTTTATGTTATTACAAATGGACTTATTTTCTTAATTTAATTTTAGGATTGTTTATTGATAGCATATAAAATATAAATTGAATTTTGGTTTATTGATATTGCAGTCTGACAGTTTATTGAACTTCTTAATCAGTTCTAATAGATTTTGGTTGATTCCTTGGGTTTTCATATATAAATATATATTTTATGTAAAAAAAATTATATAGTAATGTTATGTGTAAGTAGAGATAGGGTTGTTTTTTTCTTTTCAGTTTGGTTGTCTAGTATTTCATTTTTTGGCTTCATTGTCTGGCTAGAACTTTTAATACAATATTGGATGGAAGTGTGAGAATGGATATCCTTGTCTTGTTTCTAATCTTTTACCATTATTCATGAAGTTAGCTATGGGTTTTCATAGATATATTTTCTGAGACTGAGAAAGTTTTCTTCTGTTCTAGTTAATTAAGTATTTTTTTAATCACCAAAAGCTGTTGGATTTTGTCAAATTATTTTTCTGTTATTTATGGAGGTAATAATATGTATTTAAAATATTTTATTCTGTTGCTATCATGTATTATATTAATTGGTTTCTGGGTTTTAAACCAACCTTGAATTCCTGGGATAAATTGTTCTTGAGCATGATGTATAATTCTTTTTACAAGTTGCTAGATTTGATTTGCTGGTATTTTCCTGAGAATTTTTGTGTCTATATTCTTGGATACTCTGATCTGTAGTTGTCTTGTGGTGTCTATGTCTGGTTTTGGTATCAGTATAATAATAATCTCAGAAACAGTTGTGAAGTGTTCCCTCCTCTTCTATATTTTAATATTTTATAAAGAATTGACATTAATACTTCAAAAAACTCTCAGTAGAATTTACCAGAATACCATCTAAGTCAGGACTTTGTGTGTGTCTGTGTGTGTGTATGTGTGTATGTGTGTGTCTGTATATAGTTCTTAATTATCCATTCAAATTCTTTTTTTTTTTTCAGGTCTATTCAGATTTTTAAATTTCTTCTTGAGATAGCTTTAGTAGTCTATGTCTTTCTAGAATTTGGTCTATTTCACCTAGGTTATTTAATTTGTTGACATACAATTATTTAAAGTATTCTTTTTTTTTTTTTTTTGAGTTGGAGTCTCACTCTGTCGCGCAGAGTGGAGTGCAGTGGCAGCTCCCGGCCACCGCAGCCTCGACCTGCTGAGCTCCGGCGATCCTTCCGCCTCAGACTTCCAAGTAGCTGGAACTACAGGCGCGCGCTAC
>CAUYQG010294552.1:0-25723 GCA_963574415.1 Tarsius wallacei | reverse complement strand
CCCGGCTAATTTTTTGATTTATTGTAGAGATGAGGTCTCGCCAAGTTGCCCAGGCGGGTCTCGAACCCGCGGGCTCAGGCAATCCACTCACCTCAGCCTCCCAAGGCGCGGGATTACAGGCTGAGCCACCGAGCCCGGCTGCGTGCTCTTCTTTTAACCCAACATCCTACTTGGGAAGACTTAAAAAAAAATTTTTTTTTTTTAAAAAAGATAATTTACATGACTGTCATTTGCTAATTTATTCAAAAGGAAATAACCAGGTGTGAATTTTTGGGCTACCAAGTATGCTAATAATTTAATAGGAGTGAAAAGTTCTTGTGTGATGTTTCCTCATTGTTTAAATTCAGATATAATAAATTTTAAACTATAAAAACACACTCATAATTATTCATTCCACTCTCTAATCGCAACCATTTTTGGGATCAGTTACTTTTAAGGACCACACTCGTGTAGTTATGTTCCACTAACTGCATTTGTGTTACAACTATGGTATTTTATTTTTTCTAGTTTCCATAGACTAAGTAGTGACACAAATATACCATGCATGGGGTGGGAGCTAGGGGGCTGGAGAAGCCATGGTGCTAATCTGCAGTTTTCGAACACAAACACAGTATGCAATTTAACTCATTTCAGCCCAATGCACCTGACAGGGTCCAATTAAAAAATGAGAACCAAGCCGGGCTCCGTGGCTCAGCCTGTAATCCTGCACCTTGGGAGGCTGAGGTGAGTGGATTGCCGGAGCCTGCGGGTTCGAGACCCGCCTCTACAATAAATCAAAAAATTAGCCAGGCGTGGTAACGCGCGCCTGTAATTCCAGCTACTTGGAAGGCTGAGGCGGAAGGATCGCTGGAGCCCAGCAGATGGAGGCTGTGGTGGCTGGGAGCGGCCACTGCACTCCAGCCTGGGTGACAGAGTGAGACTCCAACTCAAAACAAAACAAAACAAAACAAACAAACAAAAAAAAAGGGAACCACACAGTACTTGGAATAGGGAAAGTTTCACATAAATAATTATGAATTGTAACAGCAGAGTAATTATAAATGTGTAAAGAAAACTCTAAAGAACACCTTAGGGCTAAGTGAGAGGAAAAGAACATACGTTTAAGAGGGTCCCCTCCCCAAAGCTAGGATTCAAATCTTGTCATGGAAGGTATGGTCTGGCAAAGAAGGGCTGGATGGCAAAGAAGGCCTCCCTGCTGAGGGGCTGCCTGGGCCTAAGAGGCTGGTGTTTGAGCACAAAGGCTGTCAGGAAATTGGGAACCTGGTTACCAGCAGTACCTGCATACAGAAGGGCCTGCTGAAGACACACATTTGGTGAAACCCAGCATCCCTTCATGATAAAAACTCTCAGCAAAACAGAGGGGACATTCCTCAAAATAATAGAAGCCACATGCAACAAACCTACAGCCAATACCATCCAAAATGGAAAAAAGCTGAATGCATTCCCTCTCAGAACTGGAACAAGCAAGGATGCCCACTTTCACCACTCCTATTCAATATAGTACTGGTAGTCTTAGCCAGAGCAATCAGGCAAGAAAAAGAAATAAAGTGTATCCAAATTGAAAAAGAAGAAATCAACTATCCCTATATGCCAAATAATATGATCTTATACCTAGAGAATGCTGAAGACTCCTCCAAAAGACTCCTGGACTTGATGAGTGAATTTGGTAAGGTTTCAGGATACAACAGCAACACAAAAAATCAGCAGCATTGCTATATACCAGTAGTGAACAAGCTGAGAATCAAAACAAGAACTCAATTCCATTTACAACAGTCAAAAAGCTAAAATATCTAGGACTATATTTAACTAAAGAGGTGAAGGGTCTCTATAAGGAGAACTACAAGACTCTGATGAGAGAAACTGTAGAGGACACAAATGGGGAAACATTCCACATTCATGGACTGGAAGAATCAGCATTGTTACAATGACTACATGACCCAAAGTAATCTACAGATTCAGCACCATCCATATCCTATAACCAACACCATTTTTCACAGAATTAGAAAAACAATCCTAAAATTAATATAAAACAAAAAAAGAGCCAGAACAGCCAATGCAATCCTAAGCAAAAATAACAAAGCTGGAGGCATCACGTTACCCGACTTCAAATTATACTATAAGGCTGTAGTAACCAAAACAGCATGGTTAACTAAACTAAAGGTTTCTGTACAGCAAGAGAAATAATTAATAGAGCAAATAGGCAATACACAAAAAGAGAGCAGATATTTACAAGCTATACATCTGACAAGAAATAATATCCAGAATCTACAAAGAACTCACAGCAGCATGAAAAAAAAAGCAAATAACGCTGTTAAAAAGTGGACAAATGACATAAACAGACATCTCTCCAGAGCATATACAAATGGCTAACAAGCTTATGATCCCAGCACTTTGAGAGGCTGAGGTGGGGGGATTGCCTGAGTCCACGGGTTCAAGAACAGCCTGGGCAACTTGGCGAAACCTCATCTCTACAATAATCAAAAAATTAGCAGGCATGGTAGTGTGCACCTATAGTTCTGACTACTTAGAAGGCTGAGGTGGAAGGTTCACCTGAGTCCAGCAGGTCAACGCTGGGATGGCCATGAGTGTGCTACTGCACTCCAGTCTGGGCGATGGAGTGAGACTCCAACTCAAAAAAAAAAAAAAAAAAGAAGGAAAAGAAAAAAAAAATGCTCAACATTACTAATTGTCAAGGAACTGCAAATCAAAACCACAATGAGATACTACCTTACACCAGTCAGAATGGCCATTATTAAAAAATCAAAAAACAATAGATGCTGGCATGGATGTGGAGAAAAGGGAATACTTATACACTACTGGTGGGAATGTAGATTAGTACAACTTCTATGGATATTGGTATGGAGATTTCTCAAGGATTTAAAAGGAAATCTACCATTTGATACAGAAATCTCACTACTAGGCATCTACCCAAAGGAATAGAGGTTGTTAAATAAAAAAGATAATTGTACCCACATGTTCATTGCAACACAATTCACAACTGTAAAGATGTGAAATCAACCTAAGTGCCCATCAACTGATACTGGATAATGAAAATGTGGTATATATACACCATGGAATACTATTCAGCTATCAAAAAGAATGAAATGTCTTTTGCAGCAACTTGGGTGGAAATGGAGAACATCAACCTAAGTGAACCAACTCAGAACAGAAAACCAAACACTGTACGTTCTTATTTATAAGTTGGAGCTAAACTAAGGATCTGCAAAGGCATACAGAATGATGCAATGGATAGCGGAGACTCAGAAGGGGGAGGGGTAAAGGGATGAAAACTTACCTATCCAGGTACAATATGGACACTGGAGGTGGTGGGTACACTTAAAGCCTAGACTACTTAGCCACTGTACAATGCAACCATATAACCAAAGCTATTTGTATCCTCTAAAGCTACTGAAATAAAGTGGGGGCGGGGGGGGCGGGAGGAGAAGACATCCAAGGGGAGTGTGTTGGGAGCCGGCTCTCCAGCAGGGAGGCACAAGGTCTGGGATAAGCAGTGTCATGTTGGAAAGACTATGGTGAGGCGGTCAATAAGCTGGGGCTGGGGCTGTCTGCTAGACAAAGGCCTGCCTGCTCTGGGCACACACCTGGGGCAGAGGACCACTGGCTGTCCCCCAATCTACACCACCAGCAGTCATGCAGTAGGAGCAAGAAGAAGCAAACACATAGCCCTTCCCTCTGCACTGTCCCTCTGTCTTCTACTGACGAAATCAACATTATACAAAAGAGAAATGCTTAAAGTGTCAAGCTGCAATATTGCAGATCAAGCAATGGAGAGCTGATTCAGAGCTGAGAAAGAATCTGATATCCAGCACACTCAGAGAATAAAACATGACAGAAACAATAAACTAGAAACACACAGTAAATTAAATTTAAAGGAAAGACAGTATGAGAAAAATCGGAACAGGCTGCTGTTGTTACCTCTGCACTAGGCTGTGGAATGAGGCAAATAAATCAGGCAGTTATTTAATGATACATCACAGAAACCGTAGCTACGCATAGCACCATAAACTAGTGGTTTCCAGAGCGTGTACACTGAAGTACAGTGGAAAAAATTACATTAAATTTGTCTAAAATATAAAAATTTAGTATTTAATAAACAGACCTGAATAACTATAAGCTGAAATAGTACAAATGTGTATGCATGTGGTATATAATTTATAATTAGACATACTTATATTGAGGTTTTATATTCAAATGTGTGCCAGTAGGGTATTCAAAAAGTTTAAAGTCCACTGCTGTAGCCAATACCCCTCTACATTCTGCTCCTTTGTGCCTTATAAACAGGCCACACATCACAAATAAAAAATAAAGAATTGATCTTACATTTGATGGTTGGAAACCAATTTCTTCAACAAACTGCTATCATTATAGTGCATAAGTAGGTATTGTTTACCTTTAAAAGACCTAAAATAAATTTAAAACTGATAATTCTACTACTGCCGAACAAAGAACCCTTAGTAGCACATCTTTAATAAGACTATTCCTCAGATTCCACTAGAACAGCCAAATGCTTACATTCGTTGTTCTGCTTTCCTGAAGTTTTGTTTCAAATGACTGGAGTTTACTCTTGTGAATTCACTTAGTACTCTAAAGCAAATTTCAACAATCCACACCTACACACTCCCTGTAAATAAGAAATAAAATCTGCTTCACCTGGTTTGGGTTTTGCTTTCCTTGTGTTTTAACAAAATTAAATCCTAGTTACTTGGGCAAGTTATTGTACTTATCAGTGCATCAGCAATCTCATATATAAACAGGGATAGTAACCACATATTTCAGAGGGTTGTTGAGGATTAAATATGTTAGCTCTCTTTCTCTCCCTCATGCAACAGACACACATACACACACACACAACATACATACTTAATAGTTTCCAGCACACAGCACTTAATAAATATAAGCTCATTGGAGTACTGCTACTTATTATACACTCACACTTGCCTCATGACAACTGTCTGACCAAACTGCATTCTTGCCCTGAATATAGATACCCAATGTCAGAACTGAGATAAAGCAAGAACGGTCAAAAGAAATATAATTTCAGTAAGCAATAATTTCTTAAAAGCACAAACTCACCCTTCTCCCAACAATTAAAACCACCTATTCAAGGAAAAAAGAGGAGACAATTATTCAGTGAGATTTAATTATTTACAACTCAGTAAACTAGGCATGGTCCTTGTTTTTAAGGAGCCCCAATTTGGGAGGCAGGGAGAAAAGCACACCAATAATACAGAGAAACTATGAAAAATATACACAATTCAATAAAAAGAATGAGTAATAACTCACTAAATCCATTCAGTAGTAAAGGAAAACCTCATTAAAAATGTAGGATTTGAAACTAATGGTCATAGACTGAGGGAAAGAGATGTGGTGAAACTGGGCTGATGAAAGAAGGAAACACTAAAAGGCAAAGCAAAGGCAAAAGCACAGAGGGGAGGGTGGATACGCAAACTGTTGTAGGAAAATAGATCACAGCCGGGCTCGGTGGCTCAGACTGTAATCCCGCGCTTTGGGAGGCTGAGGTGAGTGGATTGCCTGAGCCTGCAGGTTCGAGACCCGCCTGGGCACTTGGCGAGACCTCATCTCTACAATAAATCAAAAATTAGCCGAGCATGGCAGCGCACGCCTGTAGTTTCAGCTACTTGGAAGGCTGAGGCAGAAGGATCGCCGGAGCCTAGCAGATGGAGGCTGTGATGGCCGGGAGCAGCCACTGCACTCCAGTTTGGATGACACAGTGAGACTCGAACTCAAAAAAAAAAAAGAAAACAGATCATAACAGGGGTCCCCAACCTCCAGGCTATGATCCAATACCTGTCCTTGGCCTGTTAGGAGCCAAGCTGCAGGAGGAGGTGAGCAGCAGGGAACAAAGCTCCTCTGTATTCACACTCGCATTACAGCCTGAGCTCCGCCTTCTGTCAAACCAGTGGTGGCATAAGATTCTCATAGAAGCACGAACCCTATTGTGAACTGCACGTGTGTGTGTGTGTGTGTGTGTGGGGGGTGTCCAGAAATAAAGTACACAATACATGTAATGCACTTGAATCATCCTGAAACTACTCTGCACTGCCCAGTCTGTGGAAAAATTGTCTTCCATGAAATCCGTCCCTGAGACCAAAAAAGGTTGGGGGCTGCTGGACTATAAAGCCCTAAGTCTACAGAGAAATAAGAGATATGGCTGCCAATCAGCCAGGCTGGGCACTGGGAGCATGAGAATCTTTGAATGTAAGGATAATAGGCATGTATTTTATTTTTCATGCAACAACATTCTACGTGGAGCTTAGAAATGTGATGGGCATGGGACTGATGCCTTATTTAATCCTTACAACCCTATGAAGTAGATAATGCTATTATTCTCATTGAACAGATTAAAAAACCAAGCCCACAGCTAACAAATGAATTTGAACTCTTCAACACTGTGTAGTCTTATAAAGTCATAAAGGAAAGAAAATGATATTTGTGTTTTGGAAAGATAACTGACAATCTTAGTGACAGAATAGAAGATAGAGATTAGAGAAGAGGAGAATGGAAGACAGAAAAATACAAGAAAGGAAAGAAAGGAATACATACATACATACATACATAAATTCAAACTCTGTTGAATTTTCCCATGGCAAGAAACTACATAGCCAGTAATGACATACCCAATTTAAGCAGTAAAGGACACAGGAAACAGGAATAAAATTGACAAAAGGTGGTGACTGGCCTGTGGAGGTGAGAGGAGGAGCTAAAAATGACTCAAGGTTTCAAAACCCAAGTGGCATGGGGGAAGGTGATCACCAACACCAACAGGCTTTCTTTTTGGCGGTGGGGAGAAAGGAAAGAAAACAAGTTCCATCTTAGACATACTTAATTATAAGCACCTACTGAGAAATCCACAAAGAAGAGTTCTACAGACGGTTGAAAATGAAAACCAAGAGCAAAAATTCTAAAAAGGGTGAACACCTGGAAATCCTATCCAGCGTGAATGACTGACAGAAGATGCTGTCAGAGTAGGTGACTGCTGGACTCGGACACGTAAAGCATGGATTCTCAACTATGTCATCATGAACCCCTTTAAGAGAGAGTCCTGCCTCAGACATGATGATGAGGTGGGAAAAATATTCCAGTGTTGCTAATAAACAGTAAACGGGAAAAAAGAACATTGAGGGTATAGGGTTCAAGACATACTACCCGAAAATACAGCACCTTGGTATTTAGAAAGCAGAAGAAACAGGAAGGTCTCTGACCTTCTCCCATGCTTCCTCCCTGAAACAAGCCATGAAATAATTTTCTGATTTTCCTATAAAGCAAGTCATAAGACCCTCGTTCCCAAAGTGCCCTCCCTTCCTATTCCCAGAGGAAAGGAATATCATTATCTCTGAAGACACAGGAACATAAAGAAGAATCTGAACAAACAGGCCTTGCTAAGTTCCTCTTCAGTTTACTGCCTTTAGATCTTACCCCCTTTGTCTAATAATCAGGTGATTTCTTTGGAATAGGTAAACGTTGCGTGCAAGCCCTCTCAGATTTGGAGCTACTGCATTTCAACCCCTTTGTCCAATCATCCTTCTCCACTGCTGTCTACTCTTCATCAAAATTAAGCCTAAAAATACACAGGTTTCCTAGTTTCTTTGGGTCTTCATTTCTGGAGGTGACCATGTCACACAAAACTTTTATTAAATAAATGTGTATGCTTTTCTCTTGCTAATCCATATATTCCTTTATAGATGACTCAGCCATGAACTCAATGATGGGTAGAGAAGATATATTACTTTTTCCTCCCTGCAGGGGAAAGTCACAAAAATCTATTAAATTTTGCATCAAGATCTCTTAAATGTATTCGCAGCTACAACTTACTGTGAACTTCCAGCAGATGAAAGGAAGAGCGGATGAAGACAACTAAGAAACAGTCACAAAAAAGAACCAGGAGAGCAGTGTAAATAAATTGAAAGGAGATAAGTTCAGATGGGGTCACAAACATTTTACAGTGCCAATAGAGGCTGAGCAGGTGGCCACTTCAGTCCAGAGTTATTGCATGCCATGTGTAAGTTCAGTATTGCCTGATCTTCTGATTGTCCAAAAAACATCTCAAGTCCTCATTTTAACATGAAAGCTTAAGATTTTTAAAATGCTGACAATTAAATTTTCTTTAAAACAATGTGTAGGCATATAAAATAGCCTTTGAGGTGCTGGACTGCTACTCAGGTCTATAAATATGCCAAGCAAGTGACTTTTAGCCTGCGCGCCCTGAAGGGCCCTGGTAGCAAGTGACTTTTAAAAGAACACTTTCTTTAGTGTTGTGAGGAGTAGAACCCAAATTGCAGTGAAAGGTAACATAATGAAGGCAATAAATATGGTACCTTTCCAAGAAGTCTAGCAATAAGGATTTTAAAAAAAAAGGAAGCCGGGCTCGGTGGCTCAGCCTGTAATCCCGCGCCTTGGGAGGCTGAGGTGAGTGGATTGCCTGAGCCCGCAGGTTCGAGACCCGCCTGGGCAGGCGAAACCTCATCTCTACAGTAAATCAAAAAAATTAGCCGGGTGTGGTAGCGCACGCCTGTAGTTCTGGCTACTCAGAAGGCTGAGGCGGAAGGATCGCTGGAGTCCAGCAGGTCAAGGCTGCGGTGGCCGGGAGCGGTCACTGCACTCCAGTCTGGGCGACGGAGTGAGACGCCAACTCAAAAAAAAAAAAAAAGGAAGTTTGATGAGGAGAAATGCCAGAGGAAGGGGTGAAATCTGAAGACAGATAACCAATAAACCAAAAAGATGAGAAAGACATGCACATGTCTACAGGCTAAAGGACACATAAAATGAAGATACAGGAAAGTGAGATTTTCTCTGAGGGGCTGGGGACAAGAGCACATACAAAAAGATTCACTTTGGAAAGGTAATAGCCACTTCTTCCTTGAGTTTCCAAGAAAGAAAATGAAAGATCCAGGGAAATTGAGAGAAAGAAGACTTGGGGAAACGGCCTAGATCTTTTCAATATATTTTCGGAAAGAATTAAACATTAGCACTGAGTATATTTGTGGAACTGTTGTAAGTTTCACTATTATCTAATATTATTGTTCCTCCAATAAAGCACAGTTTCTCTATTTATACTATATACACATCAGAGTCATGATTCCAGAGAAATAATTTATTTAAAAATCTTAGGTACCAAAAAAAGTTTATTTAATGTGTCTTAGTATGTAGGACAAAACTAAGCAGCATAATTAAAAGTCTTTAAAATTAAAATGTATGAAGTCTTCAGTGATGGCTTTACTATGTCTCTAAGACAAGAATGTTCATTCTCTTTGATGTTGATAATATTACAGAGAAGAAGGCAGCAGGATGATGAAACACGAAAGAAAACGCCCGTTTGGGGACGAAGTCCTGTCAGAAGACAACTCTCTTGAACTCCCTTCACAATCTCTGCCAACAGAACTGTTATACTCTAGTATTTGCCAAACTGTTCTGCAGCAGCAAACTTTTCTACTTTATACATCAAGGTATCAGGTAAGACTACGGGGAGAAGAGGGAGTTCTGCTACTTTATTTTTTGAGAATTTGAAACTATCTAGATAACAAGAAAACAAACAGCATTTTACTAGCACTAAGATTAATGTTCCTGGATGAGCCATGTGGCTGAAGGTTGAACAGAGGTGCTGGGCTGCAGGTGTCCTGCCTTTCCTAGAGTTGCTGACCTATGCTGCTGCCTGGGTGCTAGTGAACAGTCGCTACTCCTGCCTGGTGGCCTAACTACACTAAAGCATATCACCCTGCTCCCTTGACAGGAAACGCACAGGCATTGGAAAGAAGCTCAGTGTGAAGCCCCTGCACTATTCGAAGAGCCCACTGTATATGTTAACACCTAAGTTGTAGGTGAACTGGGAAGTGTTGATGATGATCAGAACACATTCATTTTAACACTAACGCAGATTTTGCTATTTTCTGTTCTGACCAGGGCAAAGGCTTTTGGGTACAGATAATAAAGTGTCTTCTAGACACAATGGCTATTAGCACACAGGTATTTCATATCTCCATTCCTAAACCTGAGCAGTGGTTAGCTGTGCAGTGGCAAACCCCAGAGATAGAAGCAGGTAATGAACTGGAATTTGAAGTACTACATTTAGATTCAAATGCTGCTGGAGTATTCTGCATTCGGGGAAAAACTAAATACCACTAGTTTACAGTCCAAGGGTTCTGAATGTTCTGAATTAACAGAAACCAACACCGAAGAAGCTGTTGAAAAACCTTAAAAGAAGAAAAAAGGAAAACCTAAAGTTGTATAAAGTGCACGATGGTCAAACAGAGCTAGCAAAATCTGCAGATGTCACAGAAGAGAGAGAGAGAGAAATCTGCAAATTATTAATAATGTAAATGGCCTCTGGGAGGAAAAGCCAAAGAAGAAGAAAAAGGGAAAAAAGCATCAGGAAGATCAAGACCAGGATCCTATTTTCCAAGGCAGTTGACTAGTGGTTGCCAAAATGACCACATACATACACACACACACACACCCACACACACACTCTGAAAAGACTAAATTTACTCAACTTTTAGAATGCTCAGCTAAAGAGAAAAGTAATTTTCTTTAGTATATTTAAATATGATTTAGTTTTTAAAAGACAGATTTAAATACAATGGATGAATAAATGGTTTGAATGATAGGAAATGCTTGTGTGTACCAGCAGTTTACAAAACAGGGAAAACTTGACTTTTTTGTGCTAAAATTACAAAACTGACGATAAATTCATTTGGGGGAATACCAGTGTTATTAAAGCACCATTTTATTGTATACAAAATAAAAAGGCAGGAGCTGCTCCCATTCTCAGCTCTTGCATTTTTCCAGGCTTTATATTCTACGTAAAATTATTTCTACAATCTCAAGACTAGCAAAAGGTTGTTATAATACAGTACTAGTGATATCATTAAAGAGTGGGTTTGGTTTTTTATTTATTTTTTTGTAATAGGTTCCATTTTTAGTTATTACATGCTACTTTATTTTGCTTTTCGAAAAACTCAAGACATTTGCAAGTGTTCAGTTTTCCTTCATCATGACTACTACAGTATTTCTGTTGTTTAACTTATAGTGGTTAGACATCCTAAGAAATGTTT
Organism: Tarsius wallacei; assembly: GCA_963574415.1. NCBI lineage: Eukaryota > Metazoa > Chordata > Mammalia > Primates > Tarsiidae > Tarsius > Tarsius wallacei. Next base: position 14,633 of record CAUYQG010294552.1, on the reverse strand, counting down.
CTGAAGTTTCCAGAGCTCTAATGAACCAAGTCACGACTGACTAGTGGGAAACAATATTCAATATTCTTCCTTTCAGGTGCATATGTGTTGTTCTCTTTTTTCCTGAAGTCTGAGAAGCCGATGAAAAGAGGTGTTCTTGTGCTTGTTCACTCATACCTCAATCATTCTTATTTTGTGGTGTATTGGAGGAGGAGAGTCTGATGAAGACAAGATAAATGTGATTCTGACTAGTGGGAGATTTCCTGATTATTTTTTAATGATTGTGGTAGGCTACTATAAGTTGTTCTAAAGACAGCTGTTTGTCACTTTCATCCAGAAAACGTAGACTGTGTCTTGACTAACCAGAAAACAGTAATAAAACGGCAAGCTAGCTGAGGCTGGTAATCAATGTATGGTCATATTCACTCATTGAACAGATATGTGACCCTCTACTGTGTGTAACACATCATACTAGGGCCAGGGATATATAGCAAACAAGGTGGATGTAGTTTTTTCCCTCACAGAGTACTATGAAGAAATAGAAGATTGCCTACTCACCATTACCAATGTTAGTACCTGCAAATAGATGAGTGGTTGAATTGAATTCTCCATGTCAGCCCTTTTTGTTACCTTATCTAGTATCAAACATAGGGCTGATCTCACAGTTTAGTATTAGATAATAAATTATGCTAGTGGTATATCTTGATCTAAATCTAAATGATAGGATATAGAGGGTCAAGAGCAGCAGACATTCACATTTGTCTACAAGTAGATGTGCCAACGATAGAGCAATGGTAGATAGATGTGTAGGCTAACACAATGTCTTTCATTACACCTGGGTACTCACATGAGTACTCAGCTCTGGAAATGTAGCTAGTCTGAACTGAGATGTGCTGTCAGTATAAAATACATACCAAATTTTGGAGATGTACCAAAAAAGCTGTCTCAATTTTTATATGGGTGAAATTACAACATTTTTGGTATAGTGAGTTAAACAACATACTGTAATCATTTTAAATTAATGTTTTTATGAAGGAAAATTTTGAATCTACTCCTTCTATAAGTATAATAGCTAAAATATACTCTTAATTTCCATACCACAATAAGCAAAGTACTCAGCAACTATTATGCCTTAATCAAAACAGCTTTAAGGCAGATATGGCTATTATCTACAGTCTATATGAGAGAACATGGACAACTAATAAGCCTGAAGTTCCACAGAAAGTGACAGAGTTGAAATTCAAATCACAGTTCAAAAATCTATACTTTTTGTTACTATGTGATCCCAGCTTCTCTCTCATCCTCCGACTCAAATTCTAGGTTTAAAATTTTAGGCCAGGCGTGGCAGCTCATGCCTGCAAGCCCAGAACCTTGGGAGGCCAAGGCAAGAGGATTATTGCTTGAACCCATGAGTTCAAGACCAGCCTAGGCAACATAATGAGACCCTGTCTCCACAAAAACATTTAAAAATTAGCTGGGTGTGTTGGCACATGCCTGCAGTCCCAGCTACTAAGGAGGCTGAGGCAGAAGGATCACCTGAGCCCAGGAGGTCGAGGCTTTGAACTGCGGTTGTGCAACTGCACTACAGCATAAAGTGTTAGAGAAAGGAATAGTTTCAACTATAAAGCCAATAATCGTCTTCTGATACGTTCACACACATCAACTAATCCCCCTGCTACTCCACACAGAGATGCAAAAGGATCTTTTATAAATTATTATAAAGTCTAATGCTACTTTTTTAAAAATGTAGGCTTCAAACAAGTTGATAAATCAGTAATTTGATGTTATTTTGCAAAGTGATAATAATAGATTACTTGGAAATAGTGGAATTAATCATGCTTTAAAATTATGCTGGGTCATGATCACATATAAAACAAACAGGCCAGGTGCAGTGGCTCAAGCCTATAATCCCAGCACTTTGGGAGGCCGAGGCAAGAGAACTGCCTGAGCCCATGGGTTCGAGACCAGCCTGGGCAATATGGTGAGATCTCATCTCTACAATAAATCAAAAAATTAGGTGGCTTGGTAGCCCACGCCTGTAGTTCTGGCTACTTGGAAGGCTGAGGTGGAAGGATCATTGGTGCCCAGCAGTGGTGGCTAGTAGCGTGCCACTGTACTCCAGCCTGGGCAACAGAGTGAGATTCCAACTCAAAAAACAAACAAACAAAAAACAACCAAAGTGTTTCCAAGGTAGTCTAATATCACAATAATTTACAGTAAATATGTCTTTGATCATTGTAACAATAACAAAAGGTTTCCATATTTCAAGGGTAAAGAAACAAAGAAAAGCTGTAAGTAACATGCCAAGAGTCAAAATAATCAATGATGTGAAAGTTAAAATCTGTGTTCTTAGAATCCCAAGATTTTAGTTCACGGTATCTAATGGACTTACCTCATGGGCTGCCAAGCAAAGTACATATGAAAGACAAAACCTAGAGTGTAGATTTAGTCAAATAAAACAAGATCTATAAAAGATAGTTTTCGGGGGGGGGGGTGATTCCACATCACAAATATTTTCATTCAATTGTAGGTAAGTCCTCAAAGATGTTTTAGTGTTGAAAATAATTTTTCCTTAGGCAACATTTGCAACATCAGGTCATCTTTTCAAATGTTTATCCAATTCATTTTTGCCAACATTTCAACTTCACACACTAGGGTTAATGTTAATTCTTAATTACTAAGGCAGTAGTTTTATGACAAGCATTCAGAAATGCTTCCTATAAAATATCTTCATGCTGATGATAAACTTCATGGCCAATTTGAGAATATACTTTTTCACAGTGTTATTTTCTGTAATATGTAATATTCTATTTGAGGCAAATTTATTATTAATATTATTATTATTTGAGTTGGAGTCTCACTCTGTTGCCCAGGCTGGAAAGCAGTGGCACACTCCTGGCCACTGCAGCTTTAATCTGCTGGGCTCAGGCGGTCCTTCTACCCCAGCTTTCCAAGTTGCCAGAATTACAGGTGCCAGAATTTAAAAAAATTTTTAAAAATTTTTCTCGAATTACAGTTTAAAATAAAATTACACAAATATGTATGGGCCAAGTCATGGAATTAGTCACCAGATTCAAACTACTTAAGTATCAATCTTTTAATACTAAATCTTGTGTTTTATTCTTTTGAAATAAAAAAATTCAAAATAAAAATTTATATTTTTTCAGAATACAATTGACAAGAATGTTAATGCTTTTGAGTTAAATGTATAATGATGTTTCTGTTGACCAAAACCTATCACATTTGCAAAAGTTAAGGAAAGATCAAGAATACATGCACATGTTTTTATAGAAAAATAAAAAATGTAAGCTATTTGAGTAAATAAAAATCCTAAATGCTTAGCTTTTATGATAATGGCGCATCAAAAGAAGTAGCAAGATTGCTCCTATTTACTGGAAATAATTTTCTGAACACCACAAATAACTACTTCAGTTAACTTTGGTAAATCAAAATTACTGCAGGACTTAATTTAAAAATTTGGTATGATAGCTTTCTGTAACCCTATAATACTGTTTGGGATGAGGAATCAAGTTAATTGCTCATTACAGTCAGCCATCCATATTCATGGGTTACATACCCATGGATTCAACAAGCCTCTGATGGAAAATACATTTTAAAATGTTTTTTAAAAAAAATACAACAACAAAACAATACAAATATAGAACAATACAGTGTAACTATTTACACAGCATTTACAATGCATTGAGTATAAGTAATTTAGAGATGATTTAAAGGATACAGGAGGATGCGTACAGGTTAGATGCAAATACTACACTTTATAAAAGGGACTTGAGCATTGGTGATTTTTGGTATCTAAGGGTGATCCTGGCCAATCCCCCATGAAAACTGGAGGATGACTGTATGTACTAATTTTAAATTTAGATTACCTCTTTCTAAATATAAGTCTATGAAGCTAATGCATAACATTAACTGCTATATCAGGTATCAATAAAGATGCCAAATGTTTCATATGCATACATTTTCCAGGTATCTGAAATTTTTTTTGAGTCAAGAGTCTCACTCTGTTTTCCAGGCTGCAGTGCAATAGTGCACGCTCACTGCTACTGCAGCCTCCACCTGCTGGGCTCAGGTGATCCTTCCGCCTCAGTCTTCCAAGTAGTTGGAACCGCAGGCGTGTGCCACCACACTCAGTTAATTTTTTGATTTACTGTTGAGATGAGGTCTGACTATATTGCTCAGACTGGTCTCAAACTCCTGAGCTCAAGCAATCCTCTTGCCTCCGCCTTCCCAAGTGCTGGGATTACAGGTATGAGCCACTGCACTTGGCTAAAATTTTATTTTTTAAAGCACTGCTTAGTTTTAGCCATTTAACCATATGCCTCAGTCTTCCTAAACAAATGCTTAATTAAATTTAACATTTTTTGATGACTAAGAGTCATACTGAACAAGTATTATATAGTAATGATGAGGTCCTGGGAGGCAATTTGGATAATCTGAGAGTTAAACAAACTAAATCGTTCTTGAATCTCATGTAGCCCTTCAGACTAAACAATTCATTGTTAGGAAAGCATCAAACAGTGCCTATTCTGAACAATAATCAATTCCCTTTCTCTTCAATCTGCTTGGTCTTGCCTCTAACTCCAATTGCCTCTAACCCCATTTGCAGATCACGGAAATTAGTTAACTAAATTTCTTAACAAGCATGTAACAGAACATTACTGATTTTAGACAATATAGTCTGAGTGAGGGTGACAGAGCTTTCCAACAAAGATAAAGCAGCAGCTTTAACAAGAGCCCTTTTAGTTCTGCCTTTATAGGTAAAGAAAGAACTGCACTCCGGATATCACAATTGCTTTAATTTTGAATGCCAGTTAAGTGGCATTTTTTTGAATTAGCCAATAATTCCTACACAACCTTAGTTCAAATTACTTCCTCAATTGCATAATGAGCAGCAAAATATATCTGGCAAACATGGCTCTCCTTAACCTCATAATTGCATGTGTATTATGGGAAAACTAAATGTACAAACAGCAAAGTTGTCATTAAAACAAAGATTTAAGAGTCAGTTTTGTTTACTAAAAGAAAATTGGCACTGGGAGAAAATACCAAAGATTTCAGAATTGTCTTTAGAAGTTTAACTTTGGCAAAATTTTCATTGAGTTGCCAGTTAATTTTCCCTATACAAATACTGCAATGTCTGTCACAAATTAAGCACTGCATAATTGCTAAGGGAATAAACAACAAATGATTTTTCCTGCTTCCTCAGTTCATTTCCTAATTTAAGAAAAAAATAGTATTTTGTCTATTAAATTCGTTGTGGTTTTTTTAAACCTATAGAATAAAACAGTATAATCTATTTCAGGAAAAGGGTCAAGTGATGCTTTTACAACAACAGAACACTGGAGAAACAGGCAGCAGAATGCACGGAATTTGAACCTAGATTCTAACCACATCCTAACTCTGAGACCTTGGACAAATCAAAACTCACCGTGTTAACATATGAGGAATAATAAAGCTCTAAGGAAAAACTTCAAACACTTAGAACTTACTACAATCAAAGGATTACATTTGCAGTGAGGAAACCCATAATCTATCTAATGAGGACACGAAGTATAATTGCGTGTTGAGTTAATGATGTGAGTATCAGACAATTCAGAAATAAGGCAACAGAGGCATATATATGTATATATATTTATCATTCATGTAGGCATATATATATTTATCACTCATGTATACTTTCCTAACCAAAAACTGACAAAATTTGAAAAACAATTTTCAAACAGATTGAAAACAAAGTTAAATTCAATCATACGGGAAAATCCATGACATAGGTCAGTGACAGAAGTCAGAACTCATTTCAGGGGCACATGCAGACCACAGAAGGTGTACTTGGAAAGTATTTGACCATGCTGGGCTTTAAGGTACAAGTAGAATTGAGGAAAATGACTCAAAAACATGCCGACATTGTGCTAGGTGCTTTAATCACCATTTCCTCAACTCACCCATATGTGTAAGCATTATCATTCCTTACCTTAATTTTTCAGACAAAGAGAGCATGACTCAGAGAGCTAAATATCTCTTCCAGATTGCAGGGGAGCTCAGAGCCATTTGGTTTTTCACTATATAACACTGCAAAGTTTTCTAAGCCAAGTCACAAAGGCAGTAAAATGAACAGATAGATATACTTGTGAGAAAATAACAGACCAATTTAGATGGAGCAGAAAGATCCTGTAGAAAAACAATGAAAGGTAAGACTAAAAAAAATGTAAACAATACAAGAGGGAGAGTTTAAACTTAGTTTTGTTTTTTTTTCCCTATGCATTAGTATTTCTTAAACTGGGCTCTGTGGACATAACATTGCTTCTTGCATTCATTTTATTGTATTTTAATCTTGATGCTTCTCCAAAAAAAAAAAAAAATATATATATATATATATATTTAATATATATTCTGAGTCAACCAGACAAAAAGGCTAGTTTCAACACAGGAACTGCCTGCTTTTGTGCTTAGTACTGGATTGAAGCCCAGAGATCCCCTAAAACAGTGTTTTCAAACTGTTATGTCTTTTGTGAATTATAAAAACAAGAGCAACACTTTAAAATAAGTGTAAACAGAATGCATCACACAGAGCATTATTTTGTTTCGGAGTGACAATTAAATGAAGTAAAGAAAGTTATATCTTACTGCAGGATGAGTATCCCTTACCTGAAATGCCTGGAACTGGAAGTGTTTCAGATTTGGGGTGCTCAACTTGTTAAACTGAGGTTAAAAAATTGTAACTCTAACAGATCTACAGACTTGTACTCAGTTTGGTTTCTACAAATTGAAATTTGAGAACCACTCTTACCAGTAGTGTACTACCACTGAGGTAGAAAGACAAAAGCAGAACTTTGGGGGAATTTTACAAACTGAAAGTTAAAAGTAAGTTCACTGAGACAGGAACTAAGATATCAAGTATTAGACTATATAAAGTAGAGACAATGCAATACACCAAGTTCAGACCATTTTTAATATTAAGGCAAAAAAAAAAAGAAAGCTATGGTAAATAATAAAGAGGTCACTCCACAAAGTTTCCAGTCACAGTGATGGGGTGGGATGCCTTTCTCTCAGAGACTGAGCTCAGAATGCAGAAAGGACAGTCAGATGTGGTTTGATTACAGAAGATGGGTGACAAGAAAGCAGATGCAATGCCATAAAGAGGGAAATTTTAAATCCGACCTATAAAAGCACCTGGCATTGACTGTAGTGGGGAATAAAGGAAAACGGGATATGTGGTAGATTGGTATAGAAATGGTCCCAAAAGAATCACATCTTCCTGTACTCACACCATTGCATGGTCCCTTTCCCACAAAGAAGCTGGGTTTGACCACTTAACTTGCAGTAGCCATTGGTGCATTAGCGAATATGACATAGGAGGGTCTTACAAAGCAAAGTATTTGTGTTAAAGAACTTTCTCTTGCTACCATGTAAAGAAACTCAGGCTAGTTTATTAGAGAAGGCTAAGTGTGGAGACATGAGCCTGCCCAACTGAGGCCTTCAGATCCACCTGCCTGACAACCACCATAAATGTAAGTGAAACTACCTGGGACCATTCAGACCCAGATAATCTGCCAGCTAACTGCAGAACTACCCAGTAGACCCACAGACTTGTGAACAGTAACCAAAATGGTTGTGCTTATAAAGCTACTAAGTTTTCATCTGGATAGTTTGCTACGTGGCAATAACTGATACAGAATACTTGAGGAAAGCAAAATAAAACACGAATTGTAACATTCTGAACTTAATTTTTATTTCAATGTCTCAAACTTGAAAGTGTGCACCTTTAGGCAATGTTACCATAAATCTTGTTACAAAACTGACTAAAATTCCTTGGTTTGGCATCCTAAACCCTTAGTCTGGTTTTAATCTACCTTTTCTATCCCATTTTTCATCCCACCTCCTGACATTTTTCTCCAAATGCTAGTTTGTTCCACTTCTCTGGGCTGTTATTCTCATCCTTCCCGCTTCTCTTTAGTTATCCAAATCCCTTCAAAACCCAATACAAACAGTGTTTTCCTTTCCTGCTCAATTTTTTGGCCACCATAATTTCAAAATGCTCTACTTTTCTTAATCCATGCTTTACTTACTAATCACTAGATAATTTACTATCTAATACAGTCATTTAAGTATTAATGTATGCCTTAGATTTTGTAAGTTCTGTGATAATTCTCCACAGCTATCTTAATGTTCTCACATAAGAGAAATTTAAATATCTGATTAAAATAAATTATGAGGCTCGGCACGGTGGCTCAGCTTATAATCCCAGCACCTTGGGAGGCCGAGGAGAGAGGACTGTCTGAGTCTGGGGGTTCGAGACCAGCCTGGGCAACATGGTGTCTCTACAATAAATCACAAAAAGACTAGCCAGGTGTGGTGGTGTGCATCTGTAGTTCCAGCTACTTGGAAGGCTAAGGCAGAAGGATCGCCTAAGCCCAGCAGGTTGAGGCTGCAGTAGCCATGAGCATGCCACTGCATTCCAGCCTGGGTGACAAGAGTGAGAATCTAACTAAAAAAAAAAAGTTATCAAAAGAGATATGTAGCTGACAATTTTAACAAGTCTTCTTGGATTATGTACTTATACACCATTACTTTTTTTTAAAGGCAAAGTTAAGAAGGAAAAAGAGACATTTTTCTATTCATTTTTCTGAGGCACACTGTGCAACCCTCAATGTCAAAAGAGAAACGATGAATCAAGAGGCTCTCCTGGAAAACAACGCATAGTTAAAAGATGCATGGTATATGTGAAAAACATATTAATGAAAGCAAACTTTCCATTTTATAAGAGAATACTCATATTGATTGGTTAATTTTATCAACTAGATTTGTCTGTGGGATTTGGGACAATAATGTAATCTCTCATCTGTGACAATCTCAAGGAAAATAAGCTCAGCAGCCATTTCAGAGTTAACAGCATGAGTTTCCAAAAATCCTGTTTTGCAGGTTATTAAATGTTATGAATATAGAATATATCACCCCTTGCCTCAATTTTAATCAAAGAATGTAAAGTAACAAGAAGGGGGCAAGCAAAGCTTAGTAAAGTTGTCCCCTTTGCTAAAACTGGCAGAAGCATATTCTGGAAAGTGAAATTTAATATCTCCAGCATGCAATCATACTAATTATGAACATTTAAAAAATTATTTCCCATGAGCATTATCTAAATTTTTAAAAGTTTAAATGACTTATTGCTCCCTCAATACCTAAAGTAATTATCACTAATTAACCAGCAAGCTATCACTTCTTATTTGAAGTGTCCTACAAATTAAGATAGCCTTTAGTAGGCAAAGATAAAAATCTAGTTTTTTAAGGAAAATGCTTAAACAGTTTCAAAGACTTTTTGTTGTTATGATTAAAGATAAGCAAAGCATGCATATAAACAAAAGAATCAACTTGTATCAAACTGGTGAGACCAAAAGTACATAAAAAGATGTTTTAAATACATAATTCAAATAGTAGCTCTCCTATTTTAATTTAATATGTATTTCTTATACCAATAAGGCACTAAAAATGGTTAATAAAGGCAAAGTGGTCTAGCTCAGAGTATATCCTCAATAAAGCCATCCTTCATATCCTAGCCTTAAGTGATTACTTATTTTGAGCTCTTTACTTAAATTACTATAAAACTAATTTATTTCCCTAAATATCAACCAATGACTAACTAATTAGACATAGCCATAGACCAGAATTATCATTCATTGTAAAACAGAAAGTCATAAACTTACATGAGCAACTATGGAAAGATCTAAAAGACATATTTTAGATGAAAAAGCAAGATGCAGTGTAGTTATCTCTAATTTTTAAAACAGCAAACTAGTTCTGAAAACTATCAGGGGACTGTCTGTGAATGGAGATCAAGTTTTCATTGCATGCCCTTTCTCAGCGTGAATTTTTAAAAGCTATTTAAATGTACTACATTTTCATTTTTAAAAATTAAAAATAAAGCAAAACTAATTTGTTAATGACACACTGCCTTTTGATAATCTCATCAACTGTCATTCTGAAGTGATATTTAAATCTTACCTTATTAAGGTATATCCTACCAGAGTCTCCTGTATCTTATATCCCCTGTAACACCTAAACCTAGGTCCTTACATATAAATGCTTTCTTAAAAGTAGAGATTTCAGTTATATCAAAGGTCAAATCTTTGCTTTAATGAGGACAACTAAGTATGTTGAGTCTGCCACCCTCTTTAACCTAGTAAAAATAAATTGTTTTAATACTTGTGTAAGTAATTGCTTGTAATTAAATTCCTAATAGAGTAGAAAGTTTATTGAACCTTTCAAGGTCAGTATGAATTAGACTTAAATATGGTTGAAGATCATTTACCTGACCCAGATTAACTGTATTTCTGGAGTTTAGCTACCACAATATGAAAAGAGAATAAGAACTGAAAAATAATCTTCTAAATGTATTCTTTTTCTTTCTGTTCAGTGTTTCTGAAAAGGGCACTGTGAGTGTTTAGAGGGATTATACTTCCATTTAGTGGGACTATTCTGACCACTTAGCATTAATGAAAATTTAGCATTAAATTTAAGAAAATGTAGCATTAATGGTCATGAGCACTGAATGCCAGTAACACACACCCAAGTCACTGCAACAACCAAAAAACTGATCGCACATATTTCCAAAAGCCCTTTAAGAGAGAACTGGAGAGTGAGGTGGGGAGCTCTATGCCCAGGTGAGACAGTGCTGTCAGCAAACATTACACTCTGACAAATCATTCCTCAACTATTAGAAGGGCTTAATTTTTCCAATGATTATTTTAAAGCCCTTTTAGAATTTCAGAACTCCAACTCCTCTGTTGGAATGCTTCCATTTAAACTCCCAAATAAACAACCTTCCATTACACTGCACTCAATCCAGTGATAAAAGATATCGGTTTACCACAATTATGCCTACCATCCTCCAGAGACTGTAAGTTCCTTGAAGCCAGTGATCATGATGATGCTTGCCTATTCAATAAAAATGCTGCATGAGGGACTATCAGCCCAGCCTAATACGATAACCAGTTCAAAAGGCTCCAACTATAACCCATTTTTATATATAGTAAGTAGAGTAATGATTCTGAAACAAGTAAATCCAAGAAATTATTTCTGGTCTGCCTACATTCCTGTTCTAAGTCAGTTTTAAGAAAGTTAATGAGTTGACTATATTACCCATATTAAAGCAGACTTGCAAGAGATATAAGGAAATTTATGAGCTGGGAGAGGTGGTGCAAAGGCTCAGACAGGAGGATCCCCTGAACCCAGGAGTGTGAGGCTGTAGAGTGCTATGACGTCACTTGTGAACAGCCACTGTTCTCCAACATGGGCAACACAACAAAACCGCATCTCTAAAAATTAAAATAAAAAAGATGCAAGGAAACTTTAGATTATGACAGGCACTCTAACATGTCCATCCTCCACATACCCTTCCCTCTTCCCAAGTAAGCTTTAAGCAAACACTCACTAAAATAAGCAAAACCGGGGCTTATTACCAGGAAGCAACTCAACATAAAAGGCAAAACAACATTGTTAACAACAAGAAAAACATATTTAACACCTTTCATTTCTATTCTACTTCTCAGAACTCAAAAAAAGTTACAACCCTTCTTCACTCAAAAATAAAAATCTATAAACCAGGAATATTTTGTGAGTTTCACCATACTTTCCAGAAACTTTCCTTTTGCTAAGATAAAAATTCAGAATATAAACTAATAAATAGATGAAACAATGAAGATTACACAAGCACTGAGCACCCACATCGACAGAATATTAATTCTGAAGCCCATCAATTCTGACAAATGTTTATTCGTCTTTGCCTTCTTGTACCACATGAATATCCACATCCCAGTTTTGCAGAAAAAGCTTAAGTAGAAAAAGTTACATAATCTCAAGGTTAGAAACCAAGACAACTTCTAGCACCCAGTATTTCTGGCACAATATTTAGAGCTCTCCAATAAACTATATAATTGCTAACCACTGCTCTGTTCAACTTCATCTCAAAACCCTGGGTAATAATGGCTAAGACACAAATTTGAAGAAACAATTATGTTTAAAGTTACCTTCCATTTAACAAGATTACTAACATAAATATGTTACTTTAAAAAAATCCAAAAATGTTCTGGAGGGACTCAAATATCAGATACACTCTGTGTCACTTCAAATAATGAAGATCGCTTTTAAGTGAATTTAAATTACTGTGGTGGCCAGGCATGTTGGCTGTTGGCTCATGCCTGTAATCTCAACACGTTGGGAGGCTGAGGCAGGGTAATTGCTTGACCCCGGAATTCAAGACCAGCCTGGGCAACATAGCCATATCCCGTGTCTTTGTAAAAAGTCCCAAAGTAAGCCAGATATGGTGGTTCACGCCTGCAGTCCCAGCTACTTGGGAGGCTGAGGCAGGAGGATCCCCTGAGCCAGGAGGTTGAGGCTGCAGTGAGCTGCGACCATAGTACTGTACTCTAGCTTGTGTGACACGAGTGAGTCAGTCTATGTCTGTCTCTGTCTCTCTCTAGTTGGATTATAGTGTATGACATATCTTGTAATTTTGGAAATCCACAAACCTGGCATTTGTTTCATCATTGTTTTTTGTCAGCAGCACCAGTCAATAAAAACAATGTATGTGTGGTATGATTAATCACGTAATAAAACGAATACAGGAAATTACTCTCATTCTGATGTTTTAAATGCCAATTCTTCCATTCAAAAAATATCTTTAAGTATAACATCACACACCCTCAATAAAAGTCCAGCTTACATGAGATTCGATTTTCCCAGAATTATTAATCCTGCTTATAAATACTGCTGGCAAAGAGTATTTACAGTAAATAGCCTTAAAACCATCAGTGGACACTATTGGGGGGGGGTGTCTTTTAGCAAAGCTAGATTTTAATACTTTTCACTGATTAAAAGCTGACTTGACTTGTAAATAAAAGACTTCCTATTATGGGTATCTTACAGAAATAATTGTTTGCATCTAAAATAAATCTTTATATCTTAAGACCAATTAAGAATGAATGGGTACTGCTAGGGTAGAGAAACAGGAATTTCAACAATTCTTTAAGACTAGGATTCAAAGGAATGACAGAATCCCTCATTTGGCCGCAGGTATTCACCTATTTACCTTAAGTGGGGAGCTTTTACGTAGCACATCCTCTAGATAAGCCCCACTGGATCTCAGTTTTTGTTCTTAAGATAATAAAAGGTCCTCAAATAATTCATAACAATAGGGGCCTAAAGCAACGAAGATTCTTTTGTACGTGACAAACGATGAGTGAAATACAAAAATGGTCCACCACTGTCCGACGTTAAGGTCAGTCTGTCTCTCAAACAAAGTCTTCGTAATGACAGATTCACAAGTTAACTCTAAACGGGACCTGTATCAATTGTGCAATTTTCCTCTTCAAGAAGACAAGCTAACCAAAATCGCCACCACAGTCAGCGACGCCACCTCGAAATTTCAAACGTGACTGCGGGGCCTGGGGTCAAGTCCAAGTGCAGACCCAAACTCTCCGATCTCCGCCCTTAGCAACGGCGCTATTAACATTCCAAACTCCGGCCAGAACGCAGCGACTGGGGAGCAGTGTCCTTGGGCGAGCAAAGAAAGAACAGGTCTGACACCGACCACGGCACAGATCCGCACGGAGCTCAGTCCTCGCCCCCTTCGCCAAGAAGCCAGACGGGGACGGCTCCGAGAAACCGGGGCTGGGGGCCGCGGCGGAGGGGGGCGGGAGGGGAGAGGGAGACCGTCCTCTCCCAAGGGTGAAAGCGCACGAGAAACGGAGCCTGCAAGAGCCGCCCCGGAGGGACGTTCCGCCCTGGGGCCGAAGCACGGGCGCGCGGGCGCACGGACGGGGGCGGCCCCGGCCCGCCAGCAGAGCTCCCTCTCCCAGGGCAGCGGCGCACCGAGCGAGCGGGCCAGCCGGCCGGCCGGCCGAGAGGCGGGGACGACCCCGCCGCCACCCCCTCCCGGCCGCCGCGCCCCGGGGAAGGGGTCGGCGGGGGCGGCTCCTCGGAACGTCAACAAAGGCCGCTTCAGGCCGCGGGCGCAGCTCGCACAACAAAGGCCCGGAGGCGCCGGGGCCGGGCCGGGGCGGAGGGAAGCCGGGGCCGGCGAGGGTATCCGGCCCGTGGGGGCGGAGGCCCGGCGGAGCGGCGCGCAGGGGCGGGCGGGCGGCAGTCCCGGCGCACAATGAGAGCGGGAGGACGGCGCGGGGCCGGCCTCCGCTCTCCGCTCGCCCGCCGCCGCCGCCTCGGCCGCGGGGGCCGCGCAGTCCGACCTCGGCGGGGAGAGGCGAGCGGCGCGTGCCGCCGGGCCACGGCTCCCCGCCCCCCGCGGGAGCCGCCGCCGCCGCCACACAAAGGCGCCCCGTCGCGCGCCCCGCGCCCGCCCGCCCGCCCGCCCGGGCGGCGGCGCCACGGCCGCGGCGGCCCCGCTCGGCCGCCGGGCGCTCGCTCGCTCGCCGCTTCCCTCCGGCGGGGGCAAGGGGGAGGGGGCCGCGCGCCCTCACCTGGCACAGCTGCTGACAGTACTCGGCCGCCGCGTCCACGGCCGGCCCCCGGCTCTCCCGCAGCTGCCGCTCCAGCTCCTGGAGCCGCTCGCCCAGGCGCTGCAGCTCCGCGACGCAGCCGCCGCCGCCGCGGCCCGGCCTCTCCCGCTCGGCCTCCTCGTCCGC
>CAUYQG010294542.1:0-11481 GCA_963574415.1 Tarsius wallacei | reverse complement strand
TTAAACTGAGCCCCTCCCTATTACCACATACAACAATTGACTCAAAATGAATCAAAAACTTATATATGAAACCTCAAACTATAAGACTCATAGAAAAACCTTAGTGATCACCCTCTTGGACATCAGAGTTGGCAATGAATTCATAACCAAGTCCTCAAAGTAAATGCAACAAAAGCTAAAATTGACAATTGGGATCTTATCAAACTAAAAAAGTTTTTACACAGCAAAAGAAACCATCAAGAGAGTAAAGAGACAATCCATGGAATGAGATAAGATATTTGTAAGCTATGCATCTGACAAAAGCCTCACCTCCAGGATGTACAACAAAGTACATAGCAGACACTTCTCAAAGGATGACATACAAGCAGCCAACAAACACTTGGAAAAATATTTAGCCTCACTAATCATCAGAGAAATGTAAAGCAAAATTACAATGAAATACCACCTCACTCCAGCCAAGGTGGCTATCATTTAAAAGTCAAACAACAACAAGAACAACTACAACAACAACAGATGTTTGCAAGGCTGTAGAGAAAATGAGACACTTCTACATTATTGGTGGGAATGTAAGCTAGTTCAACCTTTGTGGAAAGCAGTGTGGCATTTTCTCAAAGAACTAAAAATTGGGCTACCTACAATCTAGCAATCCCACTTCTGAGACTATATGCAGAAGAACATAAATTGCTCTACCAAAACAACATCTGCATTTCCATTCCCACACTATTTACAATAACAAATACATAGAACCAACCCAGATGACCACCAAATTTGATATGCTAAAGAAAATGAGGTGCATATACATGATGGAATACTATATAGCCATAAAGAAGAGCAAAATCCTGTCCTTTGGAACAACATGGTTGGAGCTGGAGACCATTGTTTTTAAGTGAACTATAACAGAAGCAAAAAACTAAATATCACATGTTCTCACTCATAAGTAGTCTCTATACTGGTTACATGAGCACATGATAGGTAATAACAGATGCTGAGAATTACTAATATGGAGGGAGGGAGGGAGGGCGGATGGGAGCATACAACCACCCACTGGGCACCGTGTCCAGTACCAGAGGGAAGGAGGGCTCACTAGAAGCACAAACCTCACCTGCATATAATTTACCTATGTAGCAAATCCTCACATGTACTCCACAACTCCAAAATTTAAATATATATATATAAAATTTCATTAAAATGAACAAATTCTATTTTTAACAATATTGCTAACTTGTTCAGTTCCATAAATTTATCACATAAAGTAATTTAGAATCACATGGATTGTAAGTGTTATGATTAAAATGTTCTTAGGCATCCCCTAAGCCACAATCTTTACCTGAAACATAAGAAACTGGGGCCCAGAGAGGTACAGGTGTTTGCTAAAGCCAGACAGTATAGGTTCTGGGCTATCTTGCATTTGTTTGTTACACTAATAACTCACAGTTCATACTTTACTTTCACAATGTTGACAAGATTGCAAAGAAATTTTCCATTTATCTTAACTATTTATACATGACTGGTTATTATAAGAACATATGATTGATATACTTGTCTATTTATTTAAAAATCGTATGAAGGATTGTCCCTACAACATGCATCACATTTTGTCAAGGTAGAGCAACATTCCTGCCCATACTGCTTTGCAAGTGAGCTGCTTGAAAGGGATAATGTGACTTCAGAAAAAGATGAATCAATCTTTATATAACCTATTAGTTTTATAAGCTGGAAAATTGTTTTGAAGTTTAGAACTCCCCTTTGAATAGTGATGATGTCTAGGTTAGTGAAGATTAAATTGCAGCATTAAAAATAGCAAGTGGTTTCAAAACCTTGGAGGCTAAACTATGGACTGGCAGTTGTAGATGGCTATAGCTCTACTTACTATACCCTCAAGACCTTAATGAAAATATAAGGATTTGAAGAATATTAAAGCGCTTCTGTTGTTTTATAATAAAGTCATATGTCATCTTTTTTTTTTTTTTTTTTTACTATTTCTATACTAGCCCTTTTTCTTCCTGTAGCAATTATAGATTGAAGTGGGGAATAGACCAATATGACACATGTATTAGAATGTTGTACAGATATTTTTAAATTGTTCAGCCTTTTGTATCTCTGAAATTAACTCCATCAAAAGTACACTTTTGAAGGTTGTAAGCATATTTATGAGAGGATATATTGTTCAATTTTTGCAGTTTTTGTACTGAGTGAGATATTATCTTTAAGTATTGTGGTTTAGTTCAGTAGATATACTCTGTCCTATCAATTTCTCTGCTACTGTGAAGGTACTGTGGTAGCAGAAGCACCCTCCTTCAGCTGGCAAGCCTCTGCTTGCTCAGTGTGGGATCAGATAGAGAAAGCATTTACATGTGTTTTCTTTAAACTCTCTTTTTTTACTTAGGTTAACTTTGAAATGACCTAGATATTATGGTGGAATGGTTATGTATTCTATTTTTCTGTAGATATTTCAACATAGCCAACATTTTATATGTTATATCTAGTTACGATAAGGATGGAATAATAGAATTTTGTTTTCATTACATGTCAATAGCTTTTGTTGTCATTAAAAATCTCTAGTCCAATAGTATGCCACATAGAAAGTTAAAGCCTAAAGCAGTATTATGAAGATAAAGTAATATTGTTAGTAGTATTATAAAGGTAAGTGGTATTATAATTCCTACATTGTTGTAACACCAGATGAATCTGAACTTAGGTGCTGATATTATTCCATTCAGAGAGAAAGTGTGAAGCATAGCAATTTAAACTGTCCTGCAATATAGTCCCTACTTTGACATCTAAATGTTTCCCAAGATTTGTTAGAACTATTTTATATCTCATATCTATTTCCTCTTTTGTATTTCTATTGTTGTAACAATCTCTTTACCTCTCTCAAATGCTTGCATATAGCATCATCTTACTAGCGATCTATTTAATAACACAACTTTGAGTGGGAAATATTAGGAAGCATTTGTTGCCAAACAAATTAAATCATAGTATTTAAAAAATAAATATTTATGACATGTCTTTTGTTTACCAGAGTGGACATACAAATATACCATACTCAAATTGCAAAGGACTACTTTCAATACCACTACACATCTGTCCATTACATAATAACTTATCTTCTATTCATGCTCAACTCTCTATTGCAAAATCTACCTGTCAAAATTCTACCCAAATATCAAGGCAATACTCATATGTGTCCTCCTTGCATGAAACTATTGAAGCTTTCTAAATTAAAGGAAACTCTATTTCTTTCCATCTTTAATCAGCTATTATTTTTCCTGCACTTTCTTGGAAAACTCATTTGAACCTGCTTTGTTATAATTCTTGGTACAAAGAAGTATAATTGAAGTACAAAAAAGTGTACACATTTCAAATGTACAATATAATCAGTTTTACTATGTATATATTACAATGAAATCATCACTACAATCACGGCAGTAAATATTTTCCTCAGCCTCCTAATTGTTTTTGTATTTCATTCCTCCCTCATCCACATTTCCATGTAGCAATTCGGTGCTTTCAGTCGCTGTATTAAATCATGTTTTCTGCAATGTCATGTCATAACAATCTTACATTATGCACTTAATTTATACTTAACTTTTTAAACTTTCATTTATGTTATTATTGATTAATATTCCATTGTATAAATATACCACATTTTGTTTATATTTTCCCATGGATGTTTTGAGCTGTCCAGTTTGGGGTTACTGTGAATAATGTTGCTAAGAATATCCATACACAAGTCTTTCTGTAGATATGCATTTTTATTTATTTTTTTTAGTACATACCAAGGGATTAGCAGTCTAAGTAACTTAACATGTGTGTGCTTAACTTTTTAAAGAAAATTTCAAATTGCTGTTAAATTCCTTCTAACAGGATATGAAAGTTTGAATTGACAATAGCTTAAAGAACACTTGATTTGACTAGTCATCTTATTTTTACCCATGTAAACAGTATGTAGTGTTATATCAATTTGTGGTTTAATTTACATTTACATGAAAATTAATGTTTGTATAATTGAGTCATAAGAGTTTACTAATATAATCTGTATACAAGTCCTTTGGCAGACTATATTTTAATGTTTTTATAGTAGCTTGTCTTATATTTTCAATGATACTTTTCAGAGAGTAAAATATCTAAATTTAAGTTGTCCAACTTATCAAATTTTTCTTTTGTCTTGTTCATTTTAAATTTTTCATAAGAAACCGCTACAATTTCAAAATCACAACGAATGTTTCATTTTTATTTAGAATTTCTATAGTTTTAGATGTTATAATTAGTTCTATAATTTATTTCAAGTTAATTTTTCTTTATGGTTAAGTAACAGATGCTGTTAATTTTATTCCCATGTGGTTATCTACTGGATCCATCATCATTTTTTCCAATCCTTTTTCCTTCTCTATTCCTCTACTAGGACAATTTCCCTTGATATGCTTTCACATATATTAACTCTTTGCTCTGTTATTTTTAATCTGCTATTAAGTCCACTTATTGAGCTTTTCTTTCAGACATCGTACGCTTCAGGTTTAAAATTTTTATGGTACCCTAGAAGTTCTTGTGTTTCCAACATTTTAAGTATGTTCTTATTTACCCCATAAAAATAGTCTTATGACTGACTTAACAGTCATTGGAATAGTATCTGCTGATCATATTTTCTTATGAGAATTCGTCACATTCTCCTAGTACTTTATACACTGAATAATTTTGAATTGTGTTTGGATATAGAAAATCTGATATGATGTAGTCCCCGAGTCCTGTTATATTCCTTTGAAAATGTTGTGTGTGTTAATTGAAAACCAAACTGGTTTGTGGCGATCATATATTCTGACTTGCCTTCTATGTACAGCAATTCAAATCTCAGTTCAGCTCTCCAAGCTTTTAACATTTTGATTTGGATCTGTCTTATGTATGAGGAATTTAAGATTAGACTGAGATTTTGTGGGTGCATACAGAGAATTAGGGAAAGGTCCTTTCCTAACCCTTCCTTTAAAGGAATTCAGCTATGTTCTATACTCCACAGGAGACCTTTTTCTGCTTTGATTGAAGATAAGGCATGTTTTTCTCTTGAAGTTTTATCCTCCATTTGTCCATAATTCTAGGCACCTGTCCCTCACCCTGCTTTGGGCAAATTCTTGAGAGGAAAAAGAAAATGGGGATGCTCACCTCTGTGCGTATTGCATCTCTGTTTTGACTTCTTTCCACAGTTTACTTGCTTTCATTTTCTTTTGATGTCCCTAGATAGGTAGCTGTTCTGTATTTTGCCCAGTGATTTTAGTTCTAATCAACATAAGATAACTTATACCATTACAGAGCATCAGTGGACCCAGAACTCAGAAATTCATACTTGATGAAATTTAATTGAGTGATGTTGGAGTAGATGAGATATAATAAATGTTTTTATAAATCAAGGGAGGAGGTGTAAAAATCTGTTTTTTAAGAAACATACAGATATCATTTATATTAATAACTACTAGATGTCTACTGTTATTTTCTGTCATATTCTCAAGCCATAGAAGTCAATTTGGGGCATTAAATAAACAAGAACCATTATTGCAAATGATTGTGTCATAATAAAAGAAACATTTTCAAATTTAGATTTAACTGAAATAAGAGATACTGTGAATATTTTTAAGTACTTAGAGATTACAGTTGACACCATCAGTTGCTTACCTAATATCCATCCACCTTTCTTTTTCTGGCTTTCTTTTTTATCTGAGACTGGAATGTTTTAGTTCCTCATGATAAATCATGATTGGCCTAAATGAATGATGACAATGAGGAATGTCGTTTTATAAATGAAATCAAGAGTGAAAACATAGAATTGAATTGCTAGGACCCAAAAATGAAAAAAATAAAAGTAAAATTAACTTCAGCCCCACAAATTTTAATTAGCTACTGAGACTTCTTTAGAAATAATATGCTATACTCTCATGAAAGCCTGCTATTTTTGGTTTTCCAAAAATGAATCAATTTTTCAAATTTAAACAATTCATTCCTAAGCTTATATTTATGTTATTTCCCTTTATGTTTACTGTTAAAGAAGAAAATTGTTTAGAACTTGTGCTTAAAACATCTTGATCTACATTGGTAGGTTTCACAAGTATAAAGTAACATTTATCCCTCTTATTTTAAAAGTCAAATTCTGGTCAAATATAGGGGCCAAATATTACATATTGTGCTGGATATACTCCATTAGGTCTTGAGACTTAGTCTCCACACTTCTCTACCATCCTCTTGCCTATAATATATCAGCATATTTCCAGGACTTCTATCTTCCAGTTGGATTTGGTCAACGATTCCTGTTGATTTTAACTGGAAATCACAGTAGATGGATGAGTTAGGTAAAGTATTTATTTTCCTGATTTTTTTTGTCTGTAAGGATTTGCCTCATAAAATAAATATGTATATAGGGTATATACTTAGTTTTGAAATATGAATAGATTGATATTGTGTGGTCGCTGAGTAAGACAGACAAAAACTCAAGGCTAAGAAAGATATATGGACTTCTCTGATACATTCAGAGACTATAAAGATTTTGGTGTGCTGGTAGCTTAAAGTTTGCCATTGGCCGGGGAGGTAAATAAGCATTCATAGATAAACCTTTTCTATCATAAGCAAGCAAATGGATTTTATCCATCTAAGAATATGAGGGTGATAAGGAGTGCAGTTACATCAAGAGACTGGTGTTACAGAGAGCCCGCTTTGGCAGAAACCTAGGGAATGTATTGGGGAGGAGTTAGAACTGTTGGGGGTCTATTGAAATACTTAGTGGGAGATGCTGAGCACCTAAATCAGATTAGCAGCCATGGATGTATTTATTTCATAAAGCAAAATCTATATAAATCATATAAATAAGAAAATGTATATAAACATTACTTAGAAATTTTAAAGCCTTATATTTTGTGCTAGCCATATATATGAGTTATCCTTATATTTGGATTATCATAAATCATAATTTAAGAAAAAAGAAAAGGTGTTTTATTTCTCTTTAAATGTAATACTGAATAGTATCATGTTTCACTATGTTATCAATATAATACTTTGATGAAGAAAATATGTCATGATAAAAGGCAATTTGGGGTTACACTATGTCTTCTGAGCATTTTATCTTTTTGACTGACTTCATAATATTAAATATAGCTGTCTAAACAAACAAGACAGAAACAATGTTATAAATGAAGAAATCAATTAGTTTTGTTTGTTTTAAAGTATCAGCAGATATTCAATGGTGCATTTACCGTTGTATAATTAACTGCAGATCACAAGTAATTCTGAACATATGCTAGATTACCTTATTAAATTGGCAAATGGGTAAGAACATTCCTTTAAAAGTGCAGATTGCAAAATAACATTAATGCAAGCACAAGGGAACCAAAAGAAAATGAAAAGGCTGATGCTTAGTGTTGAATAAACGTTTGTGTATGTTTAGGAAAGTGAGAACTTTAACTAGAAACAAGAGTTCAAACTGTGCAATATTATTATAGATCAATTAAGAGGAGAACTTAACATGTACCATGAAAAATGTACTTTGCCTCCCTAAGTTTTAATTCGTAAATAATTGCTATATCTAAATAATGTTAAAATTAAAATGATTTATGACCAGCTTTACTCTGGCTATTATACTGTTGAATTGTCCTGCCAAGTAGATGTAGGAAAATGTGCCAGAAGTGCCACACAGAGTAAATATGTACCCATGTGAAAGAAGCACATAGTTATTACACATAATTCTACATGTGATTAACATGACAGTCTCTTTCTCTTTTCTTACCCCACTACACACCCAGAAAAAGAGAAACTTTTCTTAGAAAAATGGACAGGAATATGTGAGATACATTTAATGTCAAACTAGTTGTTAATAGTAATAATAACAATAAGCTAGGAAGGAGAAAGTTAGTGATGTTAAAGTACATCAAGTGTAGGAACCTTCTTTCAAGCAATGTAAAAAACTAAGAGGCAACCCCCTCCAGTCCCCTTCCACTCTGGAAGCTTTCCTGTCCTCTCAATAAATCCTGCTTTCCCACCTTAAAAGATAAAACAAACAAACAAAACTCTAACTATGAAAGACAGTATAGCTTTGTCTTTTTCAGCTTAATTAATAGTTGGAAGACCTTGAAAAACAGTGCCATAAAGACATTTGTGATTTTGCTGAAGCATATATTTGAATTAATTAAGACTCCTGTGAGGGTAGTTTGTTGGAACATGTTGTTTAGCTGGAGGGTAAGCTTAGCAAATCCTTCTATCATATGCCTCAGTGTAGCTTTGCTGATTTCTGTACATATATAATATCACTCACAAAATTTTAGTAAGTGTTCATCACTGTGAAAAATGACATTAGATGAATATAAAAATTTAGTAAAAGTTGAAAATCAAATAGTTTGTGGTGTGAGACTGCATAGAGATAGCTCTGGACTGAAATGTGACTAAGGGCTTATTAAAATAATCCAAAGTTGATCAATGTGGGGGTTGGAAATGGGCTTTCATAATATCAAGATTGGGCTCTATTAGCTGATAAAATTTAACTACTAGCAGTAAAAAATTGTAATATTAGAGATCGATTTATCTGGGTATATTTATCCAATTCTTTTTCATTTTGTTTCTTTTACGCCACACCTACCTCCCTTCCAGGAGCCTACATACTAACTAGCAGATTGCTTTTACTTTGAGATGGAAGTAAGTAATTAATAGAACTTAATGGTACCTCAGTAAAACACAGAGTACACGCAGAAAAGGTCAGATTTAGCAAGAAGGCAATCTTTAAGGATTGTGTCCTATAGCATAAATATCTTAACTATAAAGAATGAATATCTTAAATGCATAAATATATTAACTGTAATTGTCATTTGAGTGTCTACATTCCAGATACCTTGAGTGTGTGTGTGTGTGTTTGTGCACGTGTGTGCACGCATGTGTGCTAATAACTTCTAAATTTTTTCATTAGAATAATCTTAGGCTTTTAGAAAAGTTACAAAGGCAATGCATATTGTTCTTGTGTATCCTACACTCAGTTTCTCCCATTGTTAACAGATTACATTCAATAGTACATTTACTACAATATGGAACCAATTTTAGTACATTACCACTAATTAAACTCTACTGTTAATTTACATTTCACTAGTTTTTTCCTAATTTGTTTCTTTTCTATTCCAGATTCCATCCACGATATAGTATCACATTTGTGTGTGTAGTTAGCCTCTTCTGATTGTAACACTTCCTCAGACTTGCTTTGTTTTTCAAAGCATTGGCAGTTTTAAGGAGTATTGGGCAGGTGTTTTGCAGCATATGCCTCAATGTGTTTGTATAATGTTCTTCTCAGATTTAACTTGTGCTACAGGTTTTGGAGAGAAAGACCACAGAGGTAAACTGCCATTCTTAACACATCATGCAAAGGGAACATACTATCAACATGGCATGTCCCCTGTGATCTTAACATTGTCCACTTGGCTCAGGAGGTGCTGATGGTGTTTTTTTTCTGCTAGTCCTTCTTCCTTTTCTGACTACTCTCTGAAAGCAAGTCTTTCAATACAACCCATAGTCAAATATAGGAAGCCAAGCTTCACCTCTTGGAAGGAGAATCATTTCATGAATTATTTGGAATTTTCTGTACAAGAGATTAATCTATTCTATCTCATTTATTAATTCAAAGATTTATTTACATTAGTATGGACTGAAGAATATTTATTTTATTCTCACCAATACCACTTTGGTTACTGAGTAATACTCAAATGATTTAATCCAATACCATATTGCTTGTTTTGGGATTTTTTTTTTTTTTTTTTTGCTCAGAATGTCTCAGCTTTGGCCATTGGGTGCTCTCAGAGTTTGGTTTCTATGGCCCCATCCAGATGATATTTTAAACAATTTAAGAAGGACTTTGGGAATGCAATTTTAATGACTTCCTGAAAGTGACGAAACTCACACAATAAAATGAATGACATTTTATCTCAAAGAGTAAACATAAATTTGTGCTCATCCATGTGTGCATATGGTTATGTATTACAAAACCACAAACATTTTGTGGCAAACAAAATAAGTTCTAAAGCATCTTTTTTTTTTTTTTATCATAGGCTTGGTCATTGTTAGATTCCTTACAGTGATACTTCATAATATCTTAGTTTTTATATGAGTTGGTGAATAGTCTTAGTCTCTCTCTCTGAAATTGCATAAAGCAAAAACTTGAACTTCACTTCTAGCTATCCTGTTCCCTCTCCCATGCTCTGTACCTGCTGAGCCCTAATGCAACTGCCAATCAGTTATGAATGACTTGATTTGCCATGTAGAAACCTCTTTGGTCAACGATGTGCATGGTTTCTGTATTTTTCCTGAAATACTATTACCCAAAGAAAGACAAGTTAAATGGGTCATAGTATTTTGGCAAAAAAATTTTTTTTTTTTTAATGTAAAGAGTCGCTTATACTTCCAAATGAGTGGCTCACTCATTTTAAGTGGTTCAGTTATTTCCAAATTATGTCCCTTATTCAAAACTTTTGAGTAAGTGTGTAATAAATGGGAAATGTTATTATATGCTTCACAAAACAAATTATCACATAACTTTATAATCATGTCTTATTCTTGTGAAATATTTATACAAGAAATTTTCAAGATATTTCAGAATACTCCAGAAATTCAGCCTTATCTGAGAGCTTAAGAATTTTATTCTTAGCTGGACTCGGTGGCTCAGCTTGTAATCCCGCGCCTTTGGGAGGCTGAGGTGAGTGGATTGCCTGAGCCCGTGGGTTCGAGACCTGCCTGGGCAAGCGAGACCTCATCTCTACAATAAATCAAAAAATTAGCCGGGCGTGGTAGCGCGCACCTGTAGTTCCAGCTACTTGGAAGGCTGAGGCGGAAGGATCACCGTAGCCCAGCGGGTCGAGGCTGCGGTGGCCGGGAGCGGCCGCTGCACTCCAGTCTGGGTAACAGAGTTATACTCCAACTCAAAAAAAAAAAAAAAAAAAGCTCCTTAGATTACAGAGCAGAAATGGGAAATATCTCTGGTTTAACTTGACACCTACAAAAGAAAAATCCAAAGGTAGTGCTAACTTTCTATATATTTAACACCATCTGCCAAAATAAGCAAGTCAATCCTTGCTGCATACACATTCACTAAAGAAGTGTCCTCTCTTAAAAATAATCCAAGAACTCCAGTAACAGCTGCCACAACACAAATCTTTTTATCATTGTGCTAACACACCAAATGCCATATGCCTGAACTTGTGGGGAAATATAATGAGCTTTATTTTACTATTCTGTGGGCTCTAGAGTTTGCTACATTTACCTTTTAAAAAAAAATTCACGTACCATTACCATACCTTTTTAGTTATAGTTTTTGAACCAGATTTTATTATTTGTTAGGGCAAATCCTCCTCATTGGTCTTCTTTTTCAGAAAAGGTTTGCTATTCTTGGTTATATATTCTTTTTTTTTCCTCTTTTAATTCTTATTTTAAAATTGTGGGGTACAATTCAGGGTGAGGTATACAAATATCATTGTGCAG
>CAUYQG010294540.1:0-12802 GCA_963574415.1 Tarsius wallacei | reverse complement strand
CCAGCTGGTCGTGGCTGTGGGGGCCGGGAGCGGCCACTGCACTCCTGTCTGGGCGACTGTGTTACACCCCAACCAAAAAAAAAAAAAAAAAAAAAAAAAAAAAAGAAAATGGGAATAATGATTCTACCCTATAGAATTGTTGCCAGAATTGTATAAATCAATTTGTATAATCTGCATTAAATCAATTTCTAGCATATATAAGTGCCATGTACATGTTATTGTTGTCGTTAAATCCTGAACATCATATAAAGTATGATTCTGATTCATTTTGATGTCACAAGAAATACCTAGAACCTAGAAGGAGCTCAAATAACTATTTGAGTTGAGATACACTCTCCACTAAACATGTGTTTTTTTTATTTCTATTTATTATGATGATAGTTGAAGAACCAATATTCTGTATTCTTAAACCAACTATAGAAATTATAATGTTGATAAATATTTATTCTTGAAAAGCCAGGCAGTCTAATATTCTCATTTTTTGCTTTTTTAAATTAAAGAAAAAAATTCTTAACACAAATAAAAAGGTACAGAAATGTAATTAGAAGTTTCACAGTTACTGTTTATTACAGCTGCCAATCACATCTACTTTTACTTAGCTTATCCAGACTTATGGAAGATCTGACTGAAACATAGACATGTGCACACATGCATGCATGCAAATACACACAGCATTTTTTAGTTGGTCTGTTGAGAAGTGAAATATCATTGAAATTAGAGGGAGATGAGAAAGCAAAGGTGGACAGCACTGACATCTCAAGTAAATTGTTCATCTATTTGATATGACTGATATTTTACAGAAGCTGGGAATGGGACAATTGTATAAATTGATTACTTAAGTTAATTCATAGACCGAGCAATGTTGCTATATTTGAATAACAAGTTGCCAAGAGTTTTGAGTTGGGTCAGTCTATTATGGTAGTACCATCTTCGTGTCCGTGCTGTGAAAATTAACAATGCTTGTAGGGTTTTAAAACAACCTAGAAGACAGTTTCATATATCTGAAAGTCCTGGACAGAGAAAACATGGCATGGTCACCAAATATCAAAGCAAGGAAGTCAGCCCTTTTCTACTTCCTCAAATCCTTGAATCTTGATGATAATTAAATTTCAAAAAAATATATTTTTCCTGCCCAGTTTGCAGTAAACATAAAAGCTGTTACACTGTTAACCAGTGAAGAATAGAAATTTAAATAGGTTTTGATAAGTTGCTTCCACTTTAATATTATATCCATAATTTAATTTAGTGTCTTCTGACTTAATAACTCAAAATTAATGTTCTCGTTATCAATAGCAAGTATTTTAGTTGGGATACATGTATAGATGTATTATACAGTTTTGTCAATAGATGTTTATTGATATTTTATGCTGTATAGCGATGGCTAAGATTTATTGAGTATCTTCTAAATGCCAGGTACTTTACAGATATTTGTGAATACTTAAAGTGACTATTATATTCTAGATAATATTCAAACAAATACAGACAGTATAGTGAAAAAAAAGAAAGCAGATACAGGCCGGGCACAGTGCCTCAAGTCTGTAATCCCAACACTTTGGTAGGCTGAGGTGAGAGAATTGCCTAAGCCCAGGGGCTCAAATCAGCCTGAGCAACTTGGTGAGACCTCATCTCTACAATATATCAACAAATTAGCCAGGCATGGTAACATGATCCTGTAGTTCCAGCTACTTGGAAGGCTGAGACGGAAGGATCGCCTGAGCCCAGCAGGTCAAAGCTGGGGTGGCCATGAGCGTGCCACTGCACTCCAGACTGGGTGACAGGGTGAGACTTCAACTCCCAAAAAAAAGCAGATACAATTCCATATTTTCCTGTAGCTTCAATCTACATTATCTTATTAAATTATTTCAACAAACTTATAAATTAAGTATGAGAAAATTAAGTATGAGAAAATTGAGTAAGGTTTAGTGAGTTTAAGTAACTGACCCAAGTTTACCTATTCAGCAAGCAGTAAATCCAGGTTTGAAACCATGTTTCAAACAAGACAAACTGACTTCAAAATCTATGCTCCTGATTCTCTGGACTTAGTCATTTTTAAGAAAAACAATACTATTCACTTTTTAACCATAAATTTTTTTATGACTGACAGTAATATTATAAGTAACTCATAAAAAATCATAGTAGAAATGTAAGAGATTCATTTAGATGAATACATTTAAAACAAATCTTCAACTTCTAGCTTTGGTCAAGATAGATTAAACTCACTATAGCCTATCTTTCCTATGGATTACAATTAAAAACTCTGGGAAAGAGAAAAAAACTGCCTAAGCACTCTAAAAAGTTAGAAAATAAAAGCAAGTGGATTGAAGAAAAAAAGTCAAATGAAGTGTAAACTTTCAGCTTCTGTGTGTTTCCTAAGTTTCTTTCCCTCTTTATCTTTCAGCTGTGGAATGAGAGCAGGCTTTATTGGGAAGTATGCAACAATCACGTCGAGCAAAAACTAGGAGAGAAAATTTATTCTTAAAAGGACAAGGCAAAGGTCCCTTGTAATCTAGAAGGTGTATGGAAGTCCTTTTTACTTTATTTTATTTCTTCTAGCCTTGCCCTGAGGCAGCTGCAGTCATACTGCAGTCGTGGAAAATGATACCTGAGAAAATACGTTACTCTGGATACAGAATCTTGGAAAGGGGCCCCTGTAGGATGAATATGAAGGGAAACTCTCTAATTTGTTATTTTTATTTTTCTTACTGCTTCACTTTTTAGCCAAAGGTCAAAGGAAAGGATTCCCTGAAGACTAGATAGTATGAGGAAAATCCTGGGAAGGGGAGAGATGTATAAAGGGTTTTTCTAATTTTGTATACAAACCAATACATGCCCCAGGCTGATTCACAAGCTCTGTGTGTGTGGAACAAGCCCAAAGAAGTAAAGAAAGTCTTTGATGATTGAAGTACAATTTAAACTAACAGTCAAATCCCAGATGAACCTCTGAGTGGCTCATGCAAGAGACCAGCCCAAAGACTATGGCAAAAGCTTGTACATTGAATAATAATAATGCTACTGCCTACTAAATTCAAGACAGACAGAACATTGATCTCAAACTAAATGAATTGACTCTCTGATTTAAAAAAATATCAACATCCTCCATAGGATCTTAACATAGCCTAGTGTCTCACAACATAATTTTTTAAATGTTCAAGATACAATTTAAAATTACTCAGCATACAAAGAACCAGGAAAATGTAACCAGTTCTCAAGGAAAATGATAAATTCCAACCTCAAGGTGACTAAGATGTTGGGGTTATCAGACAAAGATAAAGCAGCGATTACAGACATCTTTAATGAGATAAATATAATTCTCTTGAAATAATTGGAAAGAGAAGTTTTCAGCAAAGATACAGAAATTATTCAAAAGAGGGAATACAACAAATTTTATTCTATTTTCTTATTACATAATAATAATTGTGTATGTTATATATTTATATGATTCATTGTGATGTTTTGATCTATGTTTAAATTGTAGAATGATTAAATCAAGCTAATTAAAAAACCTATCACATACTTCTCACTTTTTGTGGAGAAAACATTCAAAATCTACTCTTTTAATAATTTTGAAATACACAGTGTCTTGTTATTTATTATAGTCACCAGTCTGTGCTATAAAATCCCTAAAGATTATTCCTCCTGTATAACTGAAATTTTGTACCCTTTCATCAATATGTTTCCTTTCTTCATTCACTCCCCTCCTGTAGTCTCTAGTAGCCACTATTCTACACTGTACTTCTATAAGTTCAGTTTTTTTAGATGTTACATAAAAGGATCATGCAGCATTTGTCTTTCTGTGCCTGCATTATTTCATTTAGCATGTCCTTCTGGTTCATCTATGTTGTGACAAATGACAAGATTTCCACATTTTTATAGCTGAATAGTATTCCATTGTGAGTATATACCACATTTTCTCCATCCATCCATTCAATAATGGGTTCTGAGTTGATTCTATATCATATCTGCTGTGACTAATGTTGTTGCAATGATCATGACAGTGCAAATACCTCTTTGACATACTGGTTTCATTTCTTTTGAATATATATCCAGAAGTGGGATTGCTGAATTATATGGTAACTCTATTTTTAGTTTTTGGAGGATTCCCCATACTGTTTTCCATATGACTATATTAATGTACATTCCACCAGCAATGCACAAAGATTCCCTTTTCTCCCCCACTCTTGCTAAATATAAATTTTAGAGCTGAAAAACACAATATCTGTAATAAAATTTTACTGTGCAGGCTAAATAACAGAATAGAAATGAGATATTGTAATCAGTGAATTGGTGATAGATTGATACAAATCTGAGAAAGAAATAAAGGATTTTTTAAAAAGTAAATAGAGACTCAGGAACCCGTGGGTCAGTAGCACAATGTCTAACATTTGTGTCATTAAAATTCTTGAAGGAGGTTTGAAAAAAGTTATTGCACAGGAAATATTTGAAGAAATAATGACTGAAAATTTCCCAAATCTGAAGGTTTCCTGCTGTCTACATTGTTTTTTCCTTCAGATTAATTTTCCAAGTTCATTAGCTGGGTAATTCACTTCTACTCTGCCTGGTAGACAATATTAGTTTTACTATGTATACTAACAGCATTTTTATGATTGTTCATAAAAAATAAGCCCAATAGAAAGAGTTTTATGTTTATCTTTCTTTGTATTTCAGTAAAGACAAAGTTGGAGCATTTCAAAAAAAGAGCTTGGAGGTAGAAACTTTTTAGGTAGGTCTAGGATAATTTGAAGTTTTCTCTAGAGTTATATATTTAGTTTCTCAATTTTTCTCCCTATATCTCAGTGTTTCACATCACTCAGTGAGTATTAACATACACAGTTTTATTAGGAGTGTGCACCTCTGAGCAATAACCTTAAATTACATTGATTTTATAATTTTCATAAAACAAGTTATCAAGCAATATGGAATGAGCTATGGAGAGTCAGGTAATAGAACTGAGTTTTAGAAGACATAGAGCTAGATTATATTTACAGAGATTTAGCTTTGAACTAACGTTTTAATCTTAGATTTGTATATCTTTATTCTGAAAACTAGATAAATAACAAAGCAATCGATTTTCTGCTCGAAATTTGTTCAGAATGCCAACCATAATTTAGCTAACTATATTTGAGAACAATGATTAATCATCAAGGTCAGATAAAAGAACTGACATAAATATGACAAGATAGTCATGCAAGTGAACAATAGCACATGTGTAGTGAAAGTCAAGACAATAATTCGCAATTAAGGTGCTTTCTATTTTAAGGGGGACAAAAACATGTAAATAGCTCACAAACTAGCATAGCACACAAATCATAGATTGGGAGATGATTACAAAACTTTCCCAAAGGTGAACAAAAGCTTTTTTGAGGTGCAAAGACCTTTGTCTCTAATATTTTACATTGTCCCTAGACTGATCATAGAATCCTACAAGTTGAGAGAAAATGTTTTGGATTGTCACATTATTCAGTATAAAAATCATTTATTGAGTGCCTAATTATATTTTAGGCAATATAGCACACTGACTCTAGGGAAGTAGATTTGATTAATTCTTGTTTGACAAATCTGAGAGAGTTTTATAAAAGAATTGACTTTTGTCCTGGCCATGAAATATAGGCAGGGGATGGTGTCCCAATCAAATGACATATATTTAGAAGAGATACAGAGTCAAGAAAGAATAAAGAATACTTAGGAGAAGGATATGCCATGACTATGTTTTCAGAGGTTAACTCTGAATGGAATATGAAGGCTAGAGAAAGAAATTAAAGACAGTGAAATTCCTCTTTAGTTATGAAATGTTTTAAACAGTGTATGACATTTTCCTTGGCTTTAAATATATCTACAGACAATAGATTCATTTTATGTCAAAAAGAGAGAATTCTGACCTTACTATAATCTTTTATATATATTTTTTTGAGTCAGAGTCTCACTCTGTTGCCCAGGCTAGAGGGCAGCAGCATGCTCACAGCCACTGCAGCCTCGACCTGCTGGGCTCAGGCGATCCTTCTGCCTCAGCCTTCCAAGTAGCTGGAACTATAGGCGCTCACTATCATGCCCGGCTTATTTTTTGATTTATTGTAGAGACGAGGTCTCACCAAGTTGCCTAGGCTAGTATTGAACCTCCTGAGCTCAGGCAATCCTCTTGCCTCGGCCTCCCAAAGTGCTGGTATTATAGGCTTAAGCCACTGCGCTCAGCTTACTATAATCTTAAAATTGAATTATTGATGGGCATAGAGAATTTCTATAATCTTTTTCTGCAAAATTTTCTTTGGTGCCATTTCACAGGTATGATACATGACTAAACAAACTGTGATTGGCCTTTTATTTGTATTCAATTTGTCAAACATTTATCTAATGTCTACTATGCTGTAGGAAAGACAAATGAAGCATATTTTCCACGTTTCCAGGGTTTGGAGTAAAGTTGGAATGCTGTCGTGTAGACAGATAACTACAAAAAACGTGTTTAAATGCCATAACAAAACAAAGTGTTATGGAAGCACTTTGGAAGAATTGGCTGATACTGTTTTTGAGGAACAAGAAATCTTCGTAATCCAAGTGACATTTTACCTAGATTAGGAAGCTTTGGGGTCATTTTTTCTTTGATATAAAATATAAAATCCATGTTTATTTAAAGGTGGAGAGAAAGAAATTAGTGATGAATGAGCGGTAGTTTGCCATGCAGAATGGCAAAAAAACTTTTGAAATAGTGTACCATGTACACAGCCAAAGAGTTGCAAAGAGCCTGGAATAACAGAAAAATGGTGAAATACTTTGTATGTCTTACCTGTTTCATGCATGAAAAAAGTGGCCCCAGATGAATTGGTGCAAGGTGAACTGGGGTCAAATACTGTTAATCCTTAAATGTCCAGGAGTTTGACCTCATCTTGTAGGCCTATGGAGTTGAGCAGGTAATTTTTTTAGAAATAAAAATAATATGATTAGTCTTACACTTCCTAATAAAAATTAAATTAATAAAACAAATGCATTCATGCTATTGGAACAATGGATTGAACAATAGTGGTGTCAAGTTTGCTTCTAATTGGAGGGTTAGTTATTAGCTGTAGGTTTTTAACAATCCACAGATATAGTATACTATTTAGTTGCTGGAAAGTTGTACTTCAAGAGCATCTTTAACCAGCACCTTTGGCCCTTCTTGTGCCATTATGTTCTGTAGATTGCATTAGGCACCAGAATTCATGTAAGTCAAAAACCTGTGGAAACAGCAAATACAATTGAGTCATCTAGTGAATTTGTCAGACCTGCCCTTAATATTTGTGACGCCCAAAGCATGAGGAAAAATGTAAGTCCACAAAACATATGTATACATATCTAAAATGTATAAAGATACTAAAATATTAACTACTAAATAAAATATGTTCTATCCTCCTATGTTGACAGATATACCTGCATAAACACTTGGAAAGCCAGGTTCAAATTGAGAATTTGGGGATTTCTTGGAATTCCATACAATAATGTAGCAGTGTGGGTGATAAATTTTTAAGCTCATCTTCTCATCACCAACTACATTCAGCACTTGAAGAAAATTTTATATGAGAGATTGAATATGCAAATAATCAATGGCCAGACAATATATGACAATAAAACACAAATCCACAACTTTTGCAACAATCAGCTTGTAAATTCAAACCACAACCTCTGTAGCAGTCATCCCAGAATGTTCAGCTCTTAATTAATGATTGCCAGTTTCCCTAAATTTTGCCTTCATTTCCTAATCAGGACCAACCAGAGAAATCAAAATATGTACCTCAAACTGAACATGTAATGTACTCTGCTTCTAGTTAACACATCTAACAGCTTCCCCATACCAACAACCTCCCATCAGAACACATCTGAAATCTTCCCTTTTTCACTATAAAGCTTCCTCATCCCTCTTGTAGTCTCTGTTAAACCTAAGTGATTGTGACTGACTTCCTTGCTATAGCAAGTTCTGAATGAAAAGCCTCTGCTCTCATTTGAGCTATCTTCGTTTATTTCTATGGGTGTGTAAGCGTGGATACTTGAGCTTGGAAAACAACGCTTTATCCATACTTCCCACACACAGTGACTCTATGCTCACCCTGTATGCCTCAGGAAAGGTGGCCTGATTAGACTATGGAAGTAGGTTGAGCATCATTTGAACAAGTATTTCAGAAATCTGAGTAATTGGAGTATTGGCTAGAAAAGACATGGGGGGGGCGCATTCTAGTAAATGCACTGCTGGTATTACAGACCTTTTGCCCCATGGGGAGAGGTACAGTTATAGTAGGGCCAAGGGAGGGATCACAGGCCCGGGAAGGAGGCTATTTTTGCTTAGGTGACAGGGAGGGTGATATTGACATGAGTTCCAATCATTTTTAACAAAGGCTTCAATTTGACATCTATAGAAAATTTTTACAATATGATTTCATTCAAATGTAAGTTAGAAAACCTCCTTAGTGCTTCTTCAGTGTCCTGTGGCACCCTCTATAACAGCATTGACATCCTCTTGTAACACATGTTTGCTTGCCTTATATGCCTTTAAGGCAGGAATCTTACTCATCATTGTGCCTTTAGGGCTAATATTGAGTCAGAATTCAATAAATTATTATTTGCTCATGAAAAGGTATCAACTCTATGAAAATAAATTCTATAGTAATTTATACAATGAAGTGACAAAATACTAATCCGGCTATACCTACTAGGTTCAAAATATTTCTGCCTATGGCAGAGAAACTTTGTAATTTAAAATTATTTATTTACTGCCATCAATTCCAATATTCAAAGCTTGCAGGAAAATACATCTATGTTTTGAGGAGGAAAATATTCTCTTTTTTTATTTAGCTGGATATTTAAGAGAAAGCCTGAGAATTCTGAAAGGGATGGTATAATCACAGTTTGAGGACTTTTTACCCCAGCTGTTGATTTTAAACTGTTTCCATATGTAAGGCACCTAGGGAGTATTAGCCTGATAGGCTCAATATACATGAGAAATATTTCAAAACTGCAATTCTGGAGCCTGATGATAAGATTTCCTTTTTTTTTTTTTGAGCTGGAGTCTCACTCTGTTGCCCAGGCTGGAGTGCGGTGGCACACTCATGGTCACCGCAGCCTCGACCTGCTGGGCTCAGGTGATCCTTCCGCCTTAGCCTTCCAAGTAACTGAAACTACAGGCACGTGCCACCACACCCAGCAATTTCCTGATTTATTGTAAAGATGCAATCTCGCCAAGTTGTCCCAGCTAGTCTCGAACCCGTGGGCTCAGGCAATCCTCTCACCTCGGCCTCCCAAAGTTCTGGAGTTGTAGTCATGAGCCACCACTCCTGGCTTAATAATAAGATTTCTACTGTTATGCTTTTGATGTTTGTCTTTGTTGTTATTGATTATATTTATTGGTTTTGTTGTTTTTAGTAGGTATTATTTGGGGGACAATTTAAATGCGCACAAATCTTCTGCAGACACATTGATTAAAAATTAATTTTACATTATCTTAACAAGCAGGTGCCTTTTATGGAATAACAGCAGGCTTACAGTGTCAACTGTGAGCACTTTCCCAGGCTGTATTTGAAATTTTATGAAAAATTACAAGAATCCTGACAATGATATTCCCATGGGAAGAGAGGAGGATAAAGCCACCCCTACCAATTTTGGTCCTGGATAAAGCTAAGACATTAGCATTTTGAATCAATGGCATAGCACAAAAGAAAAAAAAGACTGATAAATAGCTTCTCATTGTTCCAGAATTATAGTGAACAGAAAGTTGTAACTTAATAAGTCAGAATCTTCTTATGGAAATTATGTTTTCGCTGGTTATTTCCTCTTTAGAAAGGTGTCAAAAATGTACCTGGCCTTTGCTGATTAGGAAAGAACCCTCAAATATTAAAAAAAAAAAAAAAAGAAAGAAAAATAAAAAACACTTTCTTTACACTCCTCGAAATATACATTTAGGTCTTCATTTATCTGTAAAGAAAATTCTCTCCTCTTAACCAGTAAAGAAAATGTAACAGTGCATTTCCTCCGTTTCTGAACCTCCTGCATTGAAAGGAAGCTCAATCATTTATAAATACAATAAAACCTCAAATAGCCATTAAGAGTAAAGTATAATTAGAAGTTCATAGAAATAGTTATTTACTGAGTTGTATATTAGGGAATTACATAAATGCTTACTGAAAGGAAAAACAATTCCTTCATCTGTCTTTTCTCCAGGACCTCTCCTTTTCTATAGCTGAAACATGTCAATGAGAAATCTTGAAATTTCTTTCTTTTAGAGTCAGAGTTTCACTCTGTCGCCCAGGCTAGAGTGTATGGCATGGTCATGGTTCACAGCAGCCTCCACCTCCCAAGCCCAAGCAATCCTCCTGCCTCAACCTCCCAAGTAGCTGGAACTACAGACTCATGCCACCATATCCAGCTAATTTTTTGACTTTTTGTAGAGATGAGGTCTTATTATGTTGCCTAGGCTGGTCTTGAACTCCTGGGCCCAAGCAAGTCTCCTGCCTCACTCTCTGAAAGTGCTGGAATTACAGATGTGAGCCACTAAGCCCAGCTAGAAAGTATGAAATTTCATTAGTATTGAATTTCCAGATCTTAACCCTCAACGCAATTGCCAGATTCTTCTTGAAATCAGGTTAAGATATTCATTGTAATAGGAAAACTTCCTCAGTAACTGAAAAAAACTGCAAAGTTGTTTAACACCATATACTAAATCAAATCCATGTTGGCATACAGATTTGGTGAAAAAGGTATAGGACTTGAATAAAGAGATCTGACTTTTTGTCCTACTTCTGATGCCACATAGCTATGGGACCCAGGGAAAAATCACTTGTCTTTGTTTCTTCTCAGTTTCTGTATATTCGAAACAGACAATACAAAATTGCCCTTTCGTATTTGCAGTGTAGTTATAAGAAGATACGTATAACTAAAATTTTGATTGTCATTTGCTTTCCTCACAAAACACAATGCAAACACAAATAATCAATAGAATTTAAAGAATGACACACTGAATCAAACCAAGAATCCCTGTAATAATTCTCTAACAGTGTCAAAAGAGACATTCTTTACACATACTACATAATAAGAACCTCAATACATTATATCCTAAATATCACTATTTTTTCTATTAACAACCCATTATGAACCTATTAATAAGTATTCTTTTTAAATTGTCTTGAATTTTTTCATTTTTTATTTCCTTTTCCTTCACTTTTTCATTCCTTCCTCCCTCCCTCCCTTTCTTCCTTCTCTTCCTCCCTCCCTCCCTTCCTTCCTTCCCTCCTTTCTTCCTCCTTTCCATCTTCTTTCCATCCTTTTTTCTTCCTATACTTTTCATTTCCAACATTTGCTGAAGACCTGCTACTGTTCTAGGTAATAGAAAAATGCAAAAGGAAGAGAAAGAAATGAAATACTAGAAGGCATTTAAAAATGAAACACGTTGTAATTGGAAGCTCCATGTATTTCTACTTGACTGTATCTAGAGTTGTAAAGGAAGCAATAATGAGAGATGAAGTTAGACAGGTAGACCTGAGCAGATCATGGAGCGCTGTAAGTACTCTATTCAGGGGTTTTTATTTTATTCTTTGGCTGATAGGAAGCTAATGAAAAATTTTAACCATGGGAAAAATAATACTTTTTGAACATTTTAATTATTTCAACTGTAAGGAAGAAGCAAGATAAGTAAAAATATTTGACAAGGAAATCTGTTATAAGAGTACTTCGAGAACCTGGCTGACACATGATAAGAATGTGACCTGAGATTGATGCAATAGATAAGGAAATACAAAAGGAAAAGAATAGACTGGATGCAAGGTATGAGAAAAAGAGAGAATTGAGAAATACAGGAGAAGATGCAGTGTGAAAGGGATAAAAAGAGTTCAATTCTCAGCATGTTAAATTTGGCCTGTCTTTGAGCCATCAGTAAGAAGAAAAAGATAAGAAGCAAGAATATAACATTTCCATGTCTTCACATATGCCATTACCTCACCCTAAACATTTATTTCTTAATCGCTTTGTCTGATTAATTGTTGGTTCTCTTTTAGGTCTTGCCTTAAATATTATTACTCAGAGAGGTTAAGTTTCCTTTCCCATTTACATACTCTCATAGCATTCTGTACTTTTCATTCCCAGAACTCATAAATTTTAATGCATATTTATTTGTGTGAATATTTAACATCTACCTCTCCTATTGGACTGCAGAATTCAGAAGAATTCAGAAGAATTTTTTTCTGCCATCTCTCAAGTACATAGAACAGTGCTTGGTTCAGATAAGTTATTCTTGAATGAATAAGTCTAAGTCAGATTTCAGCAGAGAGATATGCCTTAAGATAGAGTTGCAGAGGGTATCAACATAATTGTTGATGGGGGTATCTAAAACAAAGCCACAAAAATTGATGAAATTGCCTAAATTCAGTGAACAGATTGGGGCAACCATAAAGGACAATATAAATTAGTAAGTTAATTATATGAGGCAGGAACATTGATTTGTTCACTTCTGTGTCTACAGATCCTAGAACAGAGTCTGAGATACGGAGATAAATCACGTTTGTTGAATGAACAAATTATTTAAAAATGAATGATAAGTATCTGTATTCAAGACCTGAGAGTTCTTTACATATGTGGGCATAATTACGATGCTTCACTTAAATCTCTGTTCTCTGCAAAAAATCCCCAGTTGCCTCTACCACCTT
Organism: Tarsius wallacei; assembly: GCA_963574415.1. Taxonomy (NCBI): domain Eukaryota; kingdom Metazoa; phylum Chordata; class Mammalia; order Primates; family Tarsiidae; genus Tarsius; species Tarsius wallacei. The sequence continues at coordinate 152 of CAUYQG010294540.1, read as the reverse complement.
TCTTATGTAATTTTAACACCTTTTGTTTTCTAGGTCCCTGCCCTCTCAAAAGACTATTTTACTAATGTTTATCTCCTGCATTTTCTAAGGTTCTTACGGTTAGGGGTTTTATATTTAGGTCTGTGATCCATTTAGAGTTAATTTTTGTGTAT
>CAUYQG010294539.1:0-11397 GCA_963574415.1 Tarsius wallacei | reverse complement strand
TGAGTGGATTGCCTGAGCCCGTGGGTTCGAGACCCACCTGGGCAAGCAAGACCTCATCTCTACAATAAATCAAAAAATTAGTCGGGCATGGTAGTGCACGCCTGTAGTTCCAGCTACTTGGAAGGCTGAGGCGGAAGGATCGCAGGAGCCCAGGGGGTCGAGGCTGTGGTGGCCAGGAGCGGCCACTGCACTCCATTCTGGGCGAAATAGTTAGACTCCAACTAAAAAAAAAAAAAATAAAAATAAAAATCATGAAAGAAATGGAGTAATGCTTGGAATAATAATAATGTGGGAAAATAGTCTTTAAAGTGTGAAATATTTTGAAAAACAGGTAACAATGTTAAAAGACATCTAAAATGTTTGCCAAACTGTCCGACTATGCATTCAGATGATCAATACTTAGAATAATCAGTGATTGGGAATATTTACTTTTGAATGTGATTGTGATTAATTTTTTATATTGATTATCTTTCTTCTATAGCTGGGGACAGTTGTTAAGGTGAACCAGAAATGATGTGGCATTCAACCAGGAAACTTTAGGATGATCAACTTATCCTAGTTTGTGTGGAACTGTCTGACTTTAAAACTAAAAATCCCTTCAGTCCCAAGCAAACCAGAACAGTTGGCCATCCTATTAAATTTCTTTCCTCCAAAAGTTGGTGAGTAATGTAATACCTCTTAAAGAAGGAGGTAAAAGATTTTGAAGATCTGACTGTGGGTCTATCAGGCAGCTGGAGTGAAACATATCTGCTGTATCTCTTGCATTTGCAAGGGTCGGAGCAGCAGCACACAGGAAAAGAAATATTTAGGACTACTAATTGAAATGTTGAACTTCAGGTGACTCAAAGTAGAGCTGCAGAGGTCCAGCCAGGAACCCTGCCTGACTTTTGGTCTGGTCATACTGCCTTGTGCCCCTTCACTACTCCCTCTGAGCCCATCTCATAGCTTGGGGATTTGGAGATTTCCTGAGTCACACTGTGGGTCATGGAGCTCAGAGAGATGTTCCTACTTGCTGGTGTAAATGAGAACACATCATATGTCTCAAAAAGAGCCAGTACATGAGCAAAATGAGGACATTAAGAAACATTTGCCAAGCAAAAAACTAGAAAGGAAAACAAAACAAAGCAAAAGCACAAGCAAAAACCCAGAAGCACAAAACTCACCCTTACAAATAACCTCAGAGGTGGTTATTCCCTGTCAAGAAAGTAGAACATGTGGGAAAAGGATGACAAGTAACTCTAAGGATGAGGAGGAGGATGAAAAATAGGTTAGACAGTTACTCACAGTGGATGTTATTATGTTTTGGGCTTGGTGAGGATGTACGTGACTTTCTTAGGTTGGAAAAATGGTTGGGATTGACCTTCAATTAGAAGAGAACAGACTTAAGGACGATAAACTTCATCAGACAATGGATGCTTTGTTGTATTTAAAGAGGAAGTTGGTGTCAAGCCAAAAAGTGACCTCGTAATTATGTTCCCAAATTCATACCAAAATATGTTCTCAGATACCTTGGTGAGTTTATCTGATCTCAGGTCGGTCTATCTATCATCCATCTGTCTATCTATCTGTCATCTATCTTATAGTTTATTTTATTTTGCTTTATTTTACTTGGGATTTGGTTTTAAAAGTGAACGCAGACCTTCTGCTTTAAACCAACATGGAGTAAAGGAAGTGGATTTAGGCTCCTGCCTGAAACAACTGCCAAACCAGACAAAATATCTGAAAGAGTGACTTTCTGGTACTAGACATCAGGTGATGAAGTATCTTTGATCCCTAAGAGATAGGAAACAAATGAAGTGAGCCCTATGAATTTCCCAGTTTACTGCCTGGAGAGATTTCCAGGCTGTGGTGCAGGGAGGGGTTAATATAGAAGAGCCCAGAAAATGCCATGGCTGAATAACTGAGTTATTTTTTAAAAAGGAGTCGAAACCACAAATGCAGACAGGAGATGGAGAATTTTCTGCAAGACTTCCGTCAGCTCGCGTAAAAGGAGGCAAACTCTCTGCGAGTACCCCAACATGGGGCAGAGAGGAGGGTCCGCAGAGGAGAAGCCAGACTCGACAGAATTGGGGAATCAAAACCAGGGTTGTCTGAGGGCTTTGTAAATGTTTTAGTAAGGAAGGACTAGTAGTTAATGCCAGAGCCACGTTGTGGCTTGATGAGTAAATTATTTGCAACTTGCTTTGTAGTATTTGTGCATAGTGACATAATAAACTGTATACATTTCATTTTATAGGATGCGGTTCTTTTCTCTTGAGTTTCTCTTTTGTTTCTAAAAGTCCTTCAGGAATAAAAGGCTCCTTCATTAACTTGCAAGGAAGCAGCCTGAACTGAGTGTGACCCAGCCGGCATTTGTAGTTCCTTATCCCGGTGTCCTGAGACTGTGCTGCCCTTCCCAGGAAAGGGGTCTACAGAGGGCTCATTCTTGTTCATCTGAATTAGCTTGTGGATATTCTTCACATGGCTAGTGATAAGGACTAAGGAAGCCCAAGTGAGCTGAAAGGGAAAAATGAAAACAAAGAAGAAAAAGTCTAAATGAAATAACTTCCTGGATTGTACCCTGTACTTAAAAAAAAAAGAAAGAAATACCTGCGTGCATTTCCCTGTGTATGTGTATGTCCACACGTGTGTATTATTCTTTCCTAAAATGAGGCAGGATTTTTCTGGATGCTTTTAACATCAGAGATTTCCCAGTACTTAATTTTATATGCATATACATTTGATAATATATATCTTATAATTAGGTTAATCGCTTAATTGTATTCTTTTTTAAATTAAAAACCAGTCAAATAAATTAATGATGGTGAGTTGAACTCCTCCGACGTATAAATCATAGAGATGGGAAAAGGTGAGTTTCTTCTCTGAGGGCCCTTATGGTCTGGGAATAAAGGGTTGGCAGAATGACAGGTGGGGACAGAGTTGAGGGAAGCCACTGGACAGGCCACACATACCATATGGAATGTGGGAACTGGAGCCAGAATTGTTCTTCAAAGGTTTCATGCGTGAGACAGGATTTTCGGATTTTTAGGAAGCAAAAAAGACCTTAAATAGATTTCTTCCCAAGTGAAAAATTATATCCACAAATCACATGGGGACCCATGGGCACGTGAGATGCCTTGCACATGAAAAGTCTTCTGCGGCTACAATTTTTAAAAAAGTTAAGCACCAAGATATAGGACAGACATTTTCTGAAATGACACTATTATACCTCACCATAAGTAGCTGGGAACATAAGATTATTTTACTGTCTTGTGAGTGATGTTAGTGATGAGGCTTGAGTAGAAAGTCACGTTCCTGGGGGTGGTATGTGTGGCCAACACCCCAAATTCCCATCAAGTTTGTTCCTGTGGCAGTGGAAGTTTGCTTTCGAGTTTGGGTTGAGTCACTGTCATGATGACTCTCCATCCAAGAACTGTGGCATTTTTGGGCCCTAGAATCAAAAGCAAGTGTGAACTGGTATTTGTGAGATTTTCCAACTAGAAGCAGTGTCTGAGGTGGAGAGGGGGGAGGTGGTACCGGGCAGAATGGCAGATACAACATGGAGCTGTGCTCTAAAAGGGGCATAGCAGCCCTTGAGTCAGGGTCAAAGGAGGGTTAATGGGTAGGTTTTGTTAGAGAAAAATATTTTTATAAAGTCATAAAAACTAAAAGGCAGCTTGCAGAGAGCATTGGCTTTGTGATTAATGTATCCAGCTACTAATTATTCAGGGGAGGTTGTGTGTCTGTCCAGACTTACATGTTAGGGGCAGCACTGTGAGTCACTGGGGAGTTGGTTGCTATAACCACAAAGACCAAAATGGGTTTTAGGAGCAGAATTCATTAGGATTAGCAGAGTTGCTACAAAAATAGTTTAAACATCCAAGGGTTTATTTTCTTACATGAATGAAGTCTGGGAGTAGATCGTCCAGCGCTGGTATGGAGCTCCATAAAGTCTTCAGGGTCTTGGAATCCTTCCAGCATACAGCATTTCCATCCCTGGGGCATGGCCTTGTATGCACAGTGCAAGATGGTGGTTGGTACTTCACCTGTTACATTCTAGACAGGGGCAAGTAAGGAAGGTGAAGGACCCTCCTCTTCCTTTTAAGAAAACTTCCTGGAGAACCACATAATTCTTAAATCTCATTGGTCAGCCTTAGTTACTTAAGGGAGGCTGGGAAATACAGTCATTTAAGTAGGTACATGGTTGTTTCGAATAAATTCAGGAATTCAGGGTTTTGTTACTAAAGAGGGGGCAGACAGTGGATTTTGGGAAGTGACTGGCATCTTTGCTAAGTAAGTTTGCAATTTAAAGGTGAAAGTAGAAACAGCATATAAGAAATATATATCATAAGTATTAGAAACTAGTTACCATTTATTTAGTCATTTGCCTTCATTCACTCATTCATTCATAAACAAATGATGTGCCAGTCTGGGGATTAAATAGGTGACTCTGGATTGATTCCTGGGAATCTCAGTCTTGTAAGAAAAGTCATGTCCTTTAATTAGAATAATCCTTTGAGGGGGATTTGGAAAAGAGATCATCTTCGGCATGCACCCTGCCTTTGAGGACATTCTTAGTGCCTGTTATGCTTACAGAAGTTTTAACTTGTCCTTTTGAAATGATCAAATTTTTTTATCAGTGTCAATGAACAGAATTGTTCATAAGGTCATAACTTATAGATGAAAGATGGTTTCCTCAGAAAGCTTTCAGAGCCGCCCAATGCTAGAAAGTTCTCTGCTATGATAAACCAAAATTTTATACCATCCTCATTCTTCTTTTTCTCCCCTAATTCAGAACTTACACTCATCTGATTTTAGTTTTGTATCTTGGGGACCACCCAGAATAATTCTTGAGTCTCTCCCCTCCTCTGCTTGCCATCTTTCTGGTCTTTTCTCAGGCTTCACTTCTCCAAATGGAAAGACCCTAATACCCCTTCAACTGTTTTCCAAGTAACATGATTTGAGGAATGAGGAGGGAAAGAACATTTTTGTGGGGGCTTACTATGTGCTGGGCACAGTGCCAGGCCTTTTATATTATATATATTATCTTGTCTCAATCTTCACAGCAGCCTTGCGAAGAGGGTGATATTTTTCATATTTTGCAAGTAAGAACCCAGATTCATGGAAGTAGCCTTCACCAGTTATTACCTCTGTAAGTTCTCACACTCAGCCAGTATCCACACAGAATTTGATCCTGATCTATTGGGAACCTAGACTGTACTTTCCGATCACACCTCACTGGTCCATCTTCCTGCTTAGTTCAGTCTGAAGATGTTCAGCTTTCTCAGCTGAAAAACAGGACTCACTCCCTACTACCTCAGGAAGAGATTTCAGGTAAGACCAATGCATCAGGAAAGAAAACTTTCTCTCTCCCGGGCTTGGAGTTTTCATAGAGAATGTGGACTGGTTGTATCAATTTTCTACACATGGTCAGATGGAACCAGAATGCTCAGAACAGTAGAGTAAGCCAAAGTGGATATTGACCCAGAAACTGTAGTGGGGATTTCTTGAAGGACATCTCAGTTGAATAATATTGTCAACAGCAGGTGGCTTTATGGGACTTGAAGTTTGGAGAAGCTCTTCCATTCCATGGGAATGATGAAACCATGTCTCCTGCATCACCCAGTTGCCTTCATACAGCTAAATTATTCTGCTTTTTATCTACATTAAAGGAAATTATGCCCCCTGCCTGTGTCTATGGCATTTTTCTGTTGGTTGTTATTGCTCTTGTCAAACTGTTCTGCATCCTCACCAAATAGCAACAAGTAGTTTGTAAGAATTAATGGCAATAACAGGGAAATGTATAGGAAATGGCTTTATTAAAATAACAGCAATCTGATGGAAATGTTGGCTTGTATGAGTTCATCTTCAAAGTCCACTGTACAAGAGGCAGAATCATCAAGTATTTCTCCTTAATTTTAAAGGGACGGAAACTGAGACCCAGAGCAGGGCCATATAGCTAGCTGGTCCTTAAAGGATGTTTGCTTGGGATCCCAAATTTAAACACATCACTGTAGGCATGGCTTAGGTTTTAGAGACAGTTCTGTGGTCAGTGAAGCATGGTATATAAGAGTACCCACTATGCATGTAACTTTAAGTGAGTGATATAGCTTCTTTTAGCCTCTGTTTTTCCATCTTAAAATGGGATAATAAAAGTAACTGCCCTCAAAGCTTTGTTATGAAGACTGGGGAGATTACTATTATGAAACACATAGAATTGTGCATATTAAGCGGCATATAAATGGCTGTTTAAAAATGAAAATAAACTTTTATTAGAAGAGAAAATTATCCTGCATTTGCGAGATTGAAATTGCCTTATTCTACCCCCTTTTTCTCACTAATAATAGCATTTTGTAGCTTATTCAATAATTATATTGGCATTATAAGTATAATGTGACTTGCACAGAAACCTGTGAGCTCCTTTTTAAGATAAAGATGCTGAGGGTCAGAGAGAAAACGTGATTTGTTTACTCTTACAATTTCATACATTTAGGATGTGACAGAGCCTAATGCACATTCCTAGTACTATAACTGTTATTTTTTTATAGCCCTTTTTGTGTACCATGCAGTGTGCTAGTTTAATGTTAACTTCAACCCTCCTGGCAATTCTGTAAGTTTCCAATTTTGCAGGTGGCAAAAATGAGGCTCCGAGGGGCTAAATAACTTGCCTCAGGTCCCAGAACTAATGAATGGTGTTAACAGAACTCAAAACCAGGTCTGCTTGAAACCAAAACCCTTGACCTTTTTGTCTTAACACACTAACACTCGTTAACCATCTTCCAGAAGAAAAGATGGATTGTCGACACCTTGGCTACAGGACTTTTGATAACAAGGATTGTGTCTTTTTCATCTGTATATTCCCTAGATCTCAGTGCCTGGCACCACGCCCAGTGTCTGGCATGATAGATGCAAGCTGATCTCAGTGGAGTTGGCCACTCCTTGTTGGCCATCTCTTCTCCCGCCAGCTAGGTAAGAAGATGAGGGGCCTGAGTCTGGACCTTGGCTCAGCTGCAGCTCGGTGCTAGTTCTCTATTGAATGTAATTTCTAAAGTTGCTTGCTTTCTTCATCACTGGATGTCATCAGGTCTCACTTCCTTCATATTTTTTGGTCTCTTCTTTGGAAAACTGTTCAATGTTATGATTTCGCTCGTCCGTAGCAGAACAAGGGTTCAGTAATGCAGTGATAACTGAACTGTTAATGCAAGCAGGTTTTTGATGAAATGGAAACCTCAGTTCTCTGCCAGTTGGAATATTCAGAGTGGGGCTGTGGGAAACATAATGGATGGATTCAGCTGTGCTATCAATGATGAGAAAGAATTATAGGGAGAGACAGGATGGACAATGTCTGGAGGAGAATGATACTACACTTTAAATAACCTTTGGCCACTCAGTAGACAAATGGAACCTGGAAGGCAAGTGACTAAGATGGACTGTATCCAAAAGGAAGGTCTAGCTCAATCACTCATAGGTTAATCCTCAACCATAGGATAAGGATGCTGAGACTTAGATGTGGTAATAGCTAATCTAAAGTCATAGAACAGGCTGGCAGCAAGACCAAGCCTGGGACCTGCGCTTTTCATTCTCTAAGGGTCTTTTTATACAAGGTTTAGTGAGTGACTGGCAGTGGAAAGGAGGGGTGAGGAGAAGAAAGCATTGTAGGTGACCGCCAAGTTTCAGGCTTGATGCTGGGGGAAGGAGGGAAAGAAGTAAGCCAGTGTGTTGTTTGATAAGTTTACTTATGGCTGCTAGTAAGGTATTGGTTTCCATCGTCAGATACTGGTGACCCCAATGGTGATGTTTAAATGGAGTCTTCAGGGTAGTCATATTGTAGTGGGCTGAGGTCTAAAGGGAATTGAGGTAGTTGAGGCAACTGGTACAGATTATATTTTCAATACATCTGGTGAAGGGAAAAACCAAGAGGTAAGGTGGGAACCGGAAGAAGAAAATAGAAAGTTTTTTTTTATTTGTTTGTTTTTTAAATGATTTCAAGATTTGAACTTGTTTACAGGCTGAGGAGGAGCCAGAGTGGAAGTAATTGATGACAGGTATACTAAGCCATGGCTGTTGGAACACAGTCCTGGAGGAAGATGGACCAGGAGGAATCTGGTCCACAGGATGACAAGCTAGCTCTGGAAGTGAGGAAGGATGTGTGAGGGAAGAAATTAAAAAGACTTGGGTGCTGTTATATTTAAGTTTAGAGGAGGAGGTTCTAGTGTTGAAAGGATTTTACATTCTCTGCGAAGTAGGAAATACTCATTGACAAATTGGGTTGGCCTTTAACAAGTTTTGCGCTGTTGATAGGGGAGTCAAGATCAGTCAACACTTTCACGTAAGAGCATAAAGGTAAAGGAATCATGTGTGAATTAGACAAATTACTATTGTTTTTTGGAACCGAAGCATGAACAGAAGGGATAATGCCTGGCTTTGCCAATTGTTTTGTTTCATTTGGTAACACAAGTGGGCAGTTGATCCTTAGCCAGGATGCTTATGGATGTGTGCACATAACTGATGTGTGTGCGTGCTTGTTAAGCCTACCAGAAAACCGCCTCCTGCCAGATTGTTAGCATTCCCTGATCCATCTTGGGCTCCTAATCAGTCTAGACCACTATGGTGAATTCTGGCTCCTTTCCTGTTCTCTTCTGAAATGCACCAACCTCTGAGATAGAGTGTGAGATTAACCACGAGACAGACAGGAAACTCTCTCCTCTGGGAATGGATGAGGCTGGTGAAGCTGGTGTGTCCAGGCTGGAACCTCTGTGTCTCCTGAGACTGAGAAAAGTGTGGATACCCAATTGCCCTTATCTGAGCCCTCTGCTCTGCGGTCCCATGATTTCAGCCCGATGTCACAAAATGTCCAGTCCAACTTAAAGTTCCTTCTGTGGAAGCTCATAAAGCCTATGTGTTGCACTAGAAAGTGTTTCAGCTTGGAGACAGATGTGCCCGGATTTGAGTCTTGACCCCGTCACATGTTACGTGGGTTCTAAGGGAACCTCACTGGACCTCCCTGAGTGTCAGTATGCTTCTCAGTAAAAGGAGATGATAATTTCTTCCTTGGTTACTTCTAAGGTTTGTTGAGAGGATTGCCTAGGCCAATGAATATAAGAGATGATATATAAGATAAAGTTCTTTTATTTAGAAGTGGGGAGGGAGCTGTCATTTATTGAATACCATTTGTATAGAAGATGTTGCACTGGGTGCTTCGCTTTCATGGTGATGTTTCATTCTATGGAAAACCTCTGAGGTTTGAAGTATTTTTTCCATTTTACAGATGGTAAAACACATCATAGACAGAGTGACCAAATGTAGCTCATTTCAGAGGATATGCCATCTCTTTTCCCATAGGACAGTCCAAGGTCACACCTGTTGTCCCAGATTAATCATTACTAAACTTACCTTTCATTCTCAAAAGTTTGGAATACAAATTATATGGTTGCTTTCTGCAAGGATGAGGGCCTAAGGGTGGGTAAAATCCTTTCTTTCTCTGCTAAGTCAAATCCTAAGTCTTTCTTTCACTACAGGTTTAGATGGGAGGAGTTTTCTTGGTGTTTTTTTTTTTGTTTTTTGTTTTTGGTGCTCTATTTCTTCCGTTGCAACAAGGTTACACTTTTCTGTCTCAAAATCAAGCAAGAGACTGTCTGCTAATCTGCTGAACCCTGCCTGGGGTACTTATAGCAAGGCCAGTTCACCTAGAAACAAATGTTTAGCAATGAAGCTTTAGGAGGATTTAGTTATATGCATGTCAGGTCCATTCATTTATTTATTCATATATTCATTCATACTTAAATTCACTGACCACTTACTACTTGCAAGGGTCAGTGATGGGCATGAGAATGGGAAGATAGGAAGATGAAAATCACACACACCTACTATCAAGAAGCTTACAGTAAAAAGGGCAGATGCAATTAACTAAGATGCAAAACTGAAAGTGCTTTTAAGGGAGTAGTCAGGGAATGCATCATTGGGATTCCAGGCGGTGGAGACCACTTCCTACTTAGGAAGTGTCTTAGAGGAGGTAGCCTTTGGGCTAACTTTGAAGATTAAGTAGACCATGAACCCACACAAAGTATGGGAAAGAGCTGTCAGGCAGATGGATCACCATAAGTGAGGCAGGGTATCTGAAAATCAGGTGCCAGTAACAGTTCAATTTTATTAAGATGAAGATTATATGAAAGGGGGTGTGGGGAAAATAAAGTAAACAAAATTGGTTGAGTTTCCACCACGGAGGGTATGCATACTGGACAAAAATGTTTACATTTTAATCTGTTTACAATGTGGACAGACATATTAGTAAGGTTGCTTACTTAATTTATCTCTCTATTTTTCAACTTGTGGCAGAAAGGTGAAATGATCAAATCTGGTAGTTGAGTGGAGATTGACTGGATGGAGAGACAGACCAAAGACATGAAGACTGTTTTTGAGCATGCTGTCTAAATAAGAAAATCTATCTGCAGAAAGAAATTAGTAAACTTAATTCTAATCCTAATTCTAATATTCTGTGGGACAGTGCAACTTTTATTTATGTACATATTCGTCATGACATATTGGGCATGGTGTGATTAAGTACAGTGGTTGCTGAGAAGACGTGTGGTAGTGTGACCCAGGAAATATCACAGAGCTGTAAATGGGGATCTTTTTCAATTTAGGCTCTGAGTAGGAAGTGATTTTTTTTTAAGTCCAAAGGGGATTTAGCTTTGGACTAAAAGCTAAATCTTGTTCATAGCAGAGAGAACACTGATCAGGACAGAGGGATGACAGCTCCTAAAAAGAACACGATTACTGTAAAATTCTCGGGTCAATGAGACAGAGTTGTAGTTTCACTCAACCATTCTAATTAACAAGCAGAGCAGTGGTTCTTAAAAACTTTTCATACCATACCAATAGTATGAACTTTATGATACTAGTCATAATGGTAACAATGCAGTTGGTTTCTTAAGAACCAAACAATCAGGAGAAATAAAATCTAACAGTAATTCTGTAGGTCTGTGAATTAAAACAAGAGCAGAGACAACTAACACCATGGTCAGCTTTAGACCCCAGTGATGAAACTCTAGAAGCAATGAATTTTTTTTCTGAAAATTGCTAGAATTCCAACCATTTGAGATTATTCACACACAACAAGAGCTTTGTGTCTTATAGAAATAGCTAGATTTTGGGGGAGTAACAACTGAATTAAAGAATTCAGCACTTTTTTTTTTTTTTGAGTTGGAGTCTCACTGTCACCCAGACTGGAGTGCAGTGGCCACTCCCGGCCACCGCAGCCTCGACTTGCTGGGTTCAGGTGATCCTTTCGCCTCAACCTTTCAAGTAGCTGGAACTACAGGCGCGCGCTACCACGCCTGGCTAATTTTTTGATTTATTGTAGAGATGAGGTCTTGCCAAGTTGCCCAGGTGTGTCTTGAACCCGCGGGCTCAGGCAAT
>CAUYQG010294535.1:0-13127 GCA_963574415.1 Tarsius wallacei | reverse complement strand
TTCTGTGAGAGGTCAGTATTATAGACTCTAGTTCCATCCAGTTTGCTGCGAAAGTCATGATTTTGTTCTTTTTTATGGCTGCGTAGTATTCCATTGTGTATATGTACCACATTTTTTTTAATCCCTTCCTCTTTTGATGGACAGCAGGGTTGCTTCCAGGTTCTTGTTATTGTGAGCAATGCTGCGATAAACATACATGTGCAGATATCTTTTTTATAGAGTGATCTGAGTTCTTCAGGGTATATTCCCAGTAGAGGGATTGCAGCGTCATATGCGAGGTTGATGTTTAGAGCTTTTAGAAATTGCCACACTGCTTTCCACAGAAGTTGCACTAGTTTACACTCCCACCAACAGTGTAGAAGTGTCAATTTCTTGGGCAGAGTTAGATAGACCCAGTTCTCCACAATCCGGAGCAGCAGTGCTGATTGCAGCTGTTCCTGCTATACTTAGCCCATGTAAGGCTGGTACTAACAAGGGAACAGCACATTTTGAACGAGCAATTGGAAGACCAGAGGGATTGAGTAGAAGAGCTTCTTCAGGACCACTGTAAGCATAAACCTGAGGTAGCACATAAACAGTAATATATAAAGTAGACTGGTTAATTAACCTTTTGGTAGTAGCACATTTTGTAAGGCCTGTAGAACTAGTTAACCAGGTTTTGGCAGGGGCCATGTAGGCCATGGATTCGGCCATGATTAGGGTGAGGAATAAGTTACAAATATCAGAGAACGGAGAAGTTGTTAGATTGAAATCTGGAGTTATAAGGCAGGAGGCTTTACCAGTTACATTACCTAGAGTAATGTGAATCATTTCTGGAGAACATTTACTTTTGTCTGACAATGCATTTAAAATGAAATTAGCAACCAGTCTGTTTGATTCCCATGGTTTAGATGTACATCAAAAGGTGACCTTGAGAGGGTTCTTGGAGTCCTTTGTTGCAGTTCAGTTGGCTGAATGGTGGCTGTTTTTCCCTTGTTGAATGAGGGAGTGGAAATTTGGGGTCCCTTGCTGCCACAGCACAGTGGATGACATGAACTGGTGGAGTTAGGTCAGTTTCCCTGGCCCTTTTGATTTGGGTGTGGTGAATCCAGGCTGGTATCCCATCGACCTTGATTGCTATTGGAGTGGTGAGGATGACGAGAAATGGTCCCTGCCAGGCAGGAGTTAGTTCTCTGTTGCCCAGACTGGAGTGCAGTGACACATTCCCAGCCACTGCAGCATCGATCTGCTGGGCTCCGGTGATCCTTCTGCCTCAGCTCCAAGCGGTTGGAACTATAGGCACACACTACCACGTCTAGCTTGTTTTCTTTTTTGATTTATTGTGGAGATGAGGTCTCGCCAAGTAGCTGAGGTGGGTCTTGAACCCGTGGGTTCAGGCAATCCACTCACCTTGGCCTCCCAAAGTGCTGGGATTACAGGTTGAGTCACCAAGCCCAGCTGTTTCTGGAACTTTTTGATGAAAACCAGGTCTTCGGGTCAGAATGGATGACAAGGCATGGAGGATGAAGTGGACAAGACAGTATGAACACTGGAGCGTACAGTTGCCTGGACTGTTGTGGAGACTGGAGATACTTTAACAGAGACTGATTGGTAATTTTTTAAGGAGGAAGTACATTGGAATGGGTTAATACAGGTTATACTTGAGAAGTCTGGGTTTTTAAAAAGACAAAGTTGGCAAAGTTATTTTTTTTTACCTGGGGTATGTATTTTTTTTTTTTAGGACACAGTCTCTATTTTTATTATTGTGATAAGGTTAAGAAGTGAAATAAAAATGGCTTCTCACTTTTGGTCTGTCCTTTTATTTCCCTTGGAAATATTTTTATAATTTGGGGAGCCAGGGTAAAGATCAATCTTCTGTAACTTCTTCCTGCTGAGGTGGGCCATAGAGATGTTCCCTATCTATTTATTTCCAAAGGCATGCATAGGAACCAGTGGGACTTTAACCAAAGATTATTTGAATTTAATAAAATACTAAGCAAGAGCACAGGCAAAAATTATTAGGCAAACAATGATGAAAAGGGCTATTGTTCCAGAAACAATGCTGGAAAAGTGAAAGTAATTCTGTCTGAAGCCTTGATTTATCAATGTAAGTTGAAAATTTTTAGGAAATTATTTATATTAGTACTTTAATAAGGAAATACAGTCCCTTAAAAAAAAGTTATTTTATTGTAAAACAAAAATATAGACAACATACAGGTAATTGTATTAGTCTTTTTAAAGATAGTATGACAGTGGCTGCTAGGGTCTGAAGGTAAGATGGCCACCCTTTTGTTGTATTGTCCAATTGTTTAGATGAGTATTTTACTGCCTTTATATCTGGACCATACTTTTGTCCTTGGGTTGGACCGTACTTTTGTCCTAGCAGCCCCAAGGCTCTAGGATGTGTAGAGGGTAAAATTCTTTTGGATAAAGCTATATGATTTCAATATGGATGGCCAAGACCAAAAGGCTGGCACCTGTGTTAAATTAAAAATTAATTGGGGTTCCAGCACCCTGGTTTACCTGGGGGGTTGTTGGGGTGATGGTGAGCCAGTGCCAGTCAGTTTAGCAGGTCTGCAGTCCTCCATATGTGGCCATTATTTGTGAGTCAAGTGTTCTCTCCTCTCCTCAGAAGAGAGTGCACCTGCTTCCCAATGGCTTATTGATCTGTAGAGTGGACAAGGTCTAGAAAGTTAGGCCTCTTTGGGGCAACTATGTTTCTAGTGCCCCCACAGGCTGTACCCATGAGCAATGGACACCATCCCCTTAGCAGGTTTGTTTTTAACAGGTCTTTGATGGGCACTTGGAGTTTTGATTGCTAATTGTGACTGCCAATTGAGGTACCTCTTTGGCCCTCTGGTTCTGCTGCTCTCCATCCTGACACTATTTTGTTTTGATTAAAAAAACTTAAAAACTCATCTTTTAAAAATAGGTTATACATACGAAACTTTTTAACTAGTTCTCTGCTTGTGACAGTCTGATGCAAAGCCCTTTAGAGTGAACAGACCACATGAATGTGTAATGATCTATCCCTACTTATTTATAATTATGAATGGGCAAAGTTGTTAAGAACCTTCAAAAATTACTAAATTTTAGTTTCAGTTGCAAGGCACAAATTCACACCTTACAACTAGAACTACAATGCAGCAACTAGGTGAGAGTGATCAGTTCTCATTTTTACTGGGTTCACATAGAGTACCCAGTACTTTATTTATCTGGCAGATGTACTAGGGTAGGCCAGTTTTTAAACCTTATCATGTTATGGAAGGTGTTTAGTATTTAAAGTTTTACCTGTTTTATAAGATGGTGCTAATTAGGCACAACAGGCGATTTATTATTTTGTTTATAAAATACAACTTTAGCAAGCCTGATATAACAAATAATGGTGTTATTTAACATTAATGTGTTAACACATGGTAACGTTGGAAATAAAATTTATTAGAGCACTTGAAAGTTTGGGTGGAAAAACAAATTAAAATTGCAATTAACGGTTAGCAATTACAAATGACTGTTAGCAAATTTGTACTGTCTTTTAAGTCATAACAGCAGTTAGAACAGGAGAAAAAAATTGTAACTAACTTGATTATATACCAAGATTTTTTCTTCATAAGTTCTCTTTTGTGATTCTTATCTTGATTTTTACATACCATTGATGATGACATGCTTGTCCCTGTATTTTTTTCTGTTGTCCTGGTATTTTTTTCATATTATAGCTCCTTTTTTTTTTTTATTTTATTTTATTTTTTTTTTATTTTTTTGTTTTTTTTTGTTTTTTTGTTTTTTTGTTTTTTTTAATTTTTATTTTATTTTATTATGTTATTGTGGGGTACAGTTAGGGGTTAGGCATACAAAAATATTTCGTTCAGAAAGTAACTCAGACATTTAATGGACCTTTAAAATAATTTTGAGATTTTTTAAATCACATGAAGAATTTACCCATAATAATTGTTTCATTTATTTATTTAATTATTTCTATAGCAGCCTGCTTAATTACTTATGAAAATTATTTTCTGGCCAATCAGGTTTTAGTATTTTACTGATAATTTAGAAGGTTTAGTGGTTTGGAACCAACAATTTTAAATTAGTCATATTTATAACAAAGCACTTATATAAATAGAGATTATCCTGGTCTTGACCAGGCTTGTAATTTTATAAAATTTGATAAAATGCATGTTGACAGTTTTAAAGATATATTTTAATATATTATTAACCATTGAAGTCATATGCATTTCATGAGTACTCATTTACTTGAAAGCCAATTTAGTAGCATGCTGGACAAAACATATAACAGGCATACATGTAAACATAATTAAACAAATCTAGATTTAATAACATTTTTCTTTAAATTGCAGCCATGAAACAGCGATAAGTGTTTATTATTATTATTTTTAAGATATCCAAATTTAAATTATATTTCTGACATAATTAGAACCAACTTGCATGACTAAACTTTGTCCCAATAGGCAGTTCAATAAAAACTGTGCAGGTTTAAATGATGTTTACACTTTTTAGTTAGAACTGGCTGAACTGTATAAGCAATACCAATGGAAAAGAGAGAAAGAAAGACAAAAACAAACTTAGAGAAAACTAAAAAAATCAAAATCAGAGCTCTGAAACCAGAAAACAGAATTATGGCCATAAACAGTACAAACAAAACAAATTCAACCTGAGTAACATGAACATCCAGAGACCCTGTAGAGAGCCATCCAATATTACCAATCAATTTTGCAAAGGGTCCGGAGCTTGCCCTTTGAGAGACGTCCTCCGTAATTCTCTGTGAAGCTGAGAGAGAAGTTTCTTCACATACAGTCCATGGGACTTGTAGGCTTAGAGACCTTAGACCCCATATTGTTAAAAACCAGTAAAAACCAGGAGGCACCTGATGAGAAGCAGAATTCCAATAACAAAGACATAACCAAAGGCTAATAAAAGTTTATAGCCTAAATGTCAATCTTGAGGTATAACAGAAGCAAGCCCTGTAGCAGAGAGCACAAGAAGGATGCAAAGGATGGAAAGGAGCCAAAGTCGTAAGCAATCAGAAGTAAAAGTGGTTACCCAAACAGAAACCAAATACTAAACTGAGACACTGTTCTATCAACATCTTGGGTCAACGAACAGAGTCTAAGGAGTGGCCTTGTCAGACTCCATCCTCCTTAACAGAGTTGTGACCACATACAGATTAAACAGATTAAACAGATTCTTACCTCCTAGGAGAATGCTGATGGACTCAGGAATTTTGAAGCAATGGGAAGCTGGTAGTCATTCCAATTCCCTCCGAGCCAGCTGAGAGATTATGGGGCCCTGGAACGTCCCAGGGGGTGCCTCCCCTACACCTTCCCCACTGAATCGGGGAGAGTTGGAGCAAGACCACCTCCCGAGGTTGGCGACTAATCCTCGCTGGGGCCTCCAAATGTTATAGCCAGATTGCGAGAAATGACGCCAACATGTAGGGAGGGTCAAATTATGAGTCCTTTATTGACCCTGGTGACTGAGAGTGGACTAGTGTCTAAAGAACTCTCAGCCCCGAACAAAGTGAGTGGGGAGTGTATAAAGGTAGAAGTTATATAAGCTGTACAGTTTGATTAATATTTCTTGGCAAAAAATTTGATTGCAAAGGGGTACAGATAGCTACAGAATTTGCACACCTAGGGAGTTTCCAAGTACTGAGGGGTACAGGAATGTGGGTGTGCGATATAATTATGGGAAGGTTACATAAGGGGGTTTTTCTAGGTTAACATGGAAGATCTGTTATAAAATGGAGTTACTTATGTCAAACTAGCTATTACAGGTTATTACAGGTTTTTCAGATTAGATATTTCATTTTTCATTCATAACAAAACACTGATTAACAAGAGAAATGCATATAAAATTCTTTAATATAAGTTATTTGAAAAAAACAGGTCTTGCTAAATTCCCCTCTGTTTTTTACCATTATAATCTCTTATTCTTCAATCATACTTCTGCATGACTGTTCATAAATATACAGTTTACTCTGGGTCTTTGGTTCTTCATTTTAGAAGACTCTCTAGTCATGTAAAACTCATATTCCTTTTTTTGTTAGTATGTCTTTTTTTATAAGAGTCTTGGTTATAAACCTTATGATGGGTGAGGACAATATATTACTTTTTCTCTCCTATATTAGACAAGTGGGATTGATCTAATGGTAATAAACTGAGGGGACTTAGCATGGTATGTTCATTTAGATTCTTCTTGGCATCTCTATGTCTTCAAAGATAAAGATGTTTCTTTTTCTGGGAAAGAGTTCCTCTTGAATGAATGCCTTATGACCTGCTCTAGGGGAGAGGGGCAAAAGGATGATGAGACTGACCTTCTTGCATCTGCTGTTTTTCTCAAATGTTAAGATGCTGTGTTTTGGGGAAGCTTGTCCTAAACCCTATCACTTTGCTATACAATGGCTGCATTATAAAACTAGAAGATTAACAAATGTTGTAATTAGATCTATATTACTACTTTGCAACATATCTACAAAAACATAGTAAAACTTTTGTGCCAGACTGAATAAAGGGGAGAAACTTATTTGTTCTTCATTGACTTCTCTTCCATTTTGATACATTTTAGACTGTGAGAACTGCAGAACCTCAGCATATAACAACTCATCCCAAATTTCTGCACTAGAGACTTGACAAACTCTAGCATGGCTTCTAGTTGTTTAAGTTTTTGTCCATAGGATGACTCAGACCAACTTAAAATGCCAGACTGAGGAAGCTCAATAATGCAAGGAGAATTTATTTTTTGTTACAGTGAAAGCTTGGTGATAGATAGGTTCCTGAATCCCTCTTAGAGTGGTTACTTTAGAAACCTTGCAATATTAAATTTTTTTTCTACCCTTGAGAAGTAAATCCACCACACTAAACTCTTCTCAACAACCTAGATGTTTATTTGAAAGGAAAACATTCAAGGAGATAACTCTTGCTCTTTCTTGCAGTCAGTGAGAGGGGATAAGGGCCAACTTAGCTGGGTATGATTGCTTCAACTTGTACCACCGTTTCCTGTAATAAAGATGGGAGAAGTTTGTTTCTTCTCTGGAAAAGTGACAATTAACAAATCCAGATGGGCTGGTTACACTCATGTTTCTTAACACTGGGTTGATAAAAAAGCCAAATTCTGTGCAAAATTTTAAGAGGTTTATTCTGAGCCAAATATGAGTGACTTAGGCTCATGGCATAGATCCAGGAGGTCCTGAGAACATGTGCCTGAGAAGGTTGAATTACAACTTGGTTTTATACATTTTTAGAGTCAGAGTTACAGGCGAAAACATAAATCAGTACCTGTGAGGTTTACATTGGTTGGACCTGAAAAGGTGATACATCTCTAAGCAAGGGGGCTTAGTGGTCATAAGTGGATTCAAAGATTTTTCTGATTGGCAATTGGTAGAAAGAGTTAAGCACTGTCTAAAATATTTGAAATCAGTAGGGGAAATGCTTAAGTTAAGGAGAGTTGTGGAAGTCAAAGTTCTTGCATAGATGAACCCTCTAAGTGCAGGCTTGAGAGAGTAAATAGGTAGTATATGTCTTAAAAGGTATTCTCCGGAGATACAATTTTCCCCAAGAGAAGGCTTTGCAGAGTCACTTAAAAATATATCAGATAAGCATATTTTGGAATGAAGTATTTGTATTTCCTCTAGGGCTTGCCATTTGTCATGTGATGTTATGAGACAGGCCAGAATTTGGCATCTTATTGCCACAGAGCCTGTTTTGTCAATTTTACGATCTTTATTTTAATGTTAATACTAATCAGTTGTGCCTAAAACTCCACAAAGGGGGGTTATAATGAGATAGGTCTGACCTTTTTTGTCATGGCCTGGTATTTAGTTCTTCAGATTTTCCTTGGCCTAGAGAAGGTCTGTTCAGTTAGTTGAGGGGCTTAGAATTTTATTTCTGGTTCACAAAACCACTCAGTGTCTTTTTTCTTAGTACATTCAGCCTTTATAATATCTTCAGTCTTTAGTTTTTGGGGAAGTTGAATCTGATACATGTTGGGCCATCTTTCCTAGTGTAATAGTATTACTTAATAAAATCTGTCCTCACCAAATTAATGAGTGTCTGAATTTGTTGATCTTTGAAAACACTCAGATATTTCCCCCATTCTGCTTGCTTCAAAGTCTAGTAAATAGATTGGATGCCTCTCCAGTTTCTAGCAAAGATAAATGTTTTACATATCTTATTGATTTGAAAAATACTATAGGAATTTCAAGAGAGAAAAAATAGAACATTTAGAATAATATTTGAGAAGCCAGGTACAGTGGCTCATGCCTATAATCCCAGCACTTTAGGAGGCCGAGGTGAGAGGGTTGCCTGAACCCACGGGTCTGAGACCAGACTGGGCAACTTGGTGAGACCTCATCTCTACAATAAATTAAAAAAAAAAAATTAGCCGGGCTTGGTGGCGCATGCCTGTAGTTCCACCTACTCAGAAGGTTGAGGAGGAGCAGGTCAAGGCTGCTGCAGTGGCCAGAAGTGTTCCACTGCCCTCCAGCTTGGGTAACAGAGTGAGACTCCAACTCAGAATAATAATAATAATAATAATAATAATATTTGAGTCCCGGAATCCTCCATAAGCTATGACTTACAATATAAATATGTGGAACAACGAAGGAGGCAGTGTAGCATAACAGAAAAGATCATGAGTTTGGCAGCAATAGCAGACTTTGGTCCAATTCCTTGCTCTGATTCTTAAGAGTAGCTTTTTACACCTGAGCAGGGGACTGCATTTTCTATGCTTCATTTGAAAATAAAATAATGATGCCTACCACAAAGACTTGTAAAAATGGAATTGAGTGAGAAAATATGTGCACGGTATAGTACTTAGCTCATAATAATTATTTAGTAAATAATTACTATTTTGTATTATTAATCCCTGACAATTCCCAGAGACTTGTTTTCTCTCTCTGTTGTTGTAACAATGCACCTCCTATGGCATCCTTCATACGCCTATCTATAGGTTTACTCTATAAGGCAATGAGCTTCTTCATAGATATTTCTTCTTGTATCTCAAACTTCTGCAATTGAAAAGGTGGGAATGCAATAGATATTTACTAAATAAACCAATATATGAATAAATTCATTAATGTATAACTACAACAAAATGATGGTAAACTCAAGTTACTAAAATTGTAATGGTTTACATAGGTCAGGTCAATTAATGATGACAAATTCAGTAGTGAGAGTAATAAAAGCTGTATAAGACTTTACACTATACATTTTTAAACTAATTTGTCTGAAACAAAGATCTGTCTACTATGCTGCTTTTAATTTTCCTGAGTCAGCAGTCTTAGAAACAGGATCTAAAGGTACAAATGGAAAATTACCATAGCATAGCTTTCATTTCCTGCTTTGGAGTATCTGGTTGGACTACTTAAGCTCAATTTGTTTAACCTCAGTGAATGCCCATCCCACATGATTTGACTCATAGATTCTCTTTTGTCCACAGGCAGTTATCTTAGGAGCAGAAAAGAAAGAGCTCTCAAATGCTGTGTCTACTCAAGGACTCCGTAGAATAATGGAATATCGTTCTGATTTAGAAAATACAGATGAAGATGGATATACTCGATTACACTTCAACCCTCGAAGCATCACCAGGATACCTGTGGTCTCTAATAAAGGTATTATTATTATTATTATTATTACTATTATTATTATTTATTTCTGCCTTTAACATTGTCTTTTTCCTCAGTGAAGACACTTGAGTTGAGAAAGCCAAAGAGGCTTGTGACTAACACAGCTTTTCCTGATATATTTTTAGAGGTTTTTAGAAGTCACTGAAAATAATTTGAATGTACCTTAATTCTTTTTTTTCATAAAAACTATTTGGTGATCAATTATTGGTGTTAAAATTAATTATGCCTGGTGGGAGAAAATACAATTTCTCTCCCATAGAAATAGACACTTCATCAATGAGGAGTTGGTAATAAGTGTGATAATATACACACATGAAGGATTTTTTTAATAGAAGTGAGTTGCTGCTTGTCTGATAGAAAAAGGTAGATCACAGAATGGAGGCCAAGGAAACTTAGAGAAGTGTGTATGAGCAACATGCTTTTTGTGATAATAGACTCATTTGTTTTTTAAAAAAGAAATTTTTGGTATACCAGTGAAGGAAAATATACATGTTAGATGAAAAGATCTCATTGGCAGGACACGAGTTTTAAACAAAATGTAAAAGACGTGAAACATAAAGAAGGGCATTAAAGGATCTCTTCTTCATAGTATGAAACAGAGAGTGATTTAGTTTACTCTGTGATTCTCCTGTGTGACAGGTCTATGAAGTGCTTATTTTCAGTGAAAAGCAGAGATGCCTTCTCAGTGTATTGATGTTAATACCAAACCAGTTCCGTGTTATCTTTAAGAGAAAGATTATTCACAGATTATGAAATCAGGATTTGCTTTCTTCTGCTTTCTGGTTATGCACATTGCACAATTATTTTCCCCTCACCACTGACGCAATTCTTTTCTTAAACAACCTGTTGGGGAACAGTGAGAAAACTGGGTGAGGTGAGAAGTAGAGAGGCATGTGTGTGAACATGCAACTCTATTCTATAACAACAAACATATAATATGCTAGTATTTTCTAAACTAGGTACTTTTATATGTGCTAGCTCATTTAATTACACCATAATCCTTGAGATATTTTACAAAGTGGAATTAAAAAAAACAAAGGAAATAATTTGCCTTTGGTCATGAAACAAATAAAAAGGAAAAATTACTCTTAGTAATCAGTGCTATTTTCCCTCTGTTAAGCTATTTCCTCTGAGAATGAGTGGGATTTCAGGGATCCTAGTAGTGTCAAGACCTATCGACATCAATATAGAGCTGAAATCAAGAGGGTGCAAATATCAAGGCAATGTGCTAAAATTATAGTTATAGTAACTGAAGGTGAAGAAAACTCAAAGACAGAGAAAAATCTCAGGCGAATGCTAGATGACTAGGTTATCTAGGCAACAGTAATTAGTAATCCATTTTAGAATTTGCCAGATTTTTTGATGGAATATAGAATTAAAGTGTTCCATGATCTGTCATCCTCTTTATTCAATTTCTGCTCCCCTCGACTCCTCAGGAATCTGTGCTGCATCTCCTCCTTGGCGTCTTATTGCTGTGATTTTGGGAGTTCTGTGCTTGATAACAATAGGGATAGCTGTGGTCCTAGGTACCATGGGTAAGTATTGGTAGAGGAGATTAACAACAACTGATATTTAGTATGCATTTTTTATATGCCAGGCATTGTTTTAAGAGTGTGACATCATCTAATTTAATTTGTACATTAACTATATTAAGTTGGTGCTATTAATCCCCATCTTACTTATGAAAGGAGGCCTTACCAAAAAAAAAAAAACTGATTTGATATAGAAAATTGTGTATATATTCTTACATGTTCAAACTTCAATCATTTTCAAAGTTTCTTCTTCAAATCATGAGGCAACCTTCTCAAAATTTCCAGATTAAAATTTTGGTTGACTGTTTGATCCAGAGCAACAAACTTAGAGTGTACAAGGGGACCCCACCCTCTAAAAGATAATTCTTGCTTTCTGGTTTACAAGAGAACAGAGAGATTGGAAGGCTATTCTACCTTTCCAGGGTAATAAGCTAGTTAGTGGTGGGACTATGATTGATATTTGAGTCATCTGTCTTAGAAACTCATACTTCTAACTATATTACTCTATTACCTACATTAAATAGCTGGCTTTAAAGCTGTAGAATTCAAAGAATAAAGTAATGAAAGGAAATCTGTGGAGTTGAAGCAGAAAATATAATATGGTGCAATCTTCCCAATGAAATAAATTAACTAAAGGGACTTCCAGCTATTTTTTATGTTTCATTATTTAAGGAAATTGTTTTATTTCTGATCTTTATTATAAACTCCTTTGAATACATCAGAAATTGCCTGAGGCACTTACAAAGTACTACATAGATATTTTGGAGTTCGAGGTGGGGGGATTGTCTGAGCCCACAGGTTCGAGAACAGCCTGGACAACTTGGGGAGACCTCATCTCAACAATATAAAAAAAATCATTTTCTTTTTTAAGATTTTATATCTCATGCATTCTATTGTCAATAAAGTAATATTGTGCCTTCAGAGAGTGTTCATAAGATTCCTTAAATCAGTCAACTGTTTATTAGTGCATTCTATGTTACAGAAACTGGGCAGGTTCTCAAGGAGCTCTCATTTTTAAATAACAGAAAAAATATGGAAGATTTATTACTATTTCAAATCTGTCATTGCTCCAATTTTCTTTGTGCCATTTATTCTCTTACTTGCCTTCCTCATTCTATTTCTTCTTCTCTACTTGCTTCCTTTTTCTCTTTTTCGTTATACTTTCTTTATGAAAGCTATTTATATTTTTCCATCTATTCTATCTACCTACCAGTCAAGCATTTTTACCTCTTCTTCAGTAATTTATCAAATATTTATTATTAATCAAAAATGCATCCCTTTACATTCCACGAAAATATGGGCTTGGGGATTTTACCTTGCAAACATAGTAGATTGACTTTTGTTTCTGTCACTATTATTGTTGTTCATATATGAATTCAGGCAGCAAACCATTGAAGAATGACTACTTTCCATCAAGAAATAAAGAGAACCACAGTCAAACCACACAGTCATCTTTAGAAGACAGTGTGTCTCCTACCAAGGCTCTCAAAACCACAGGCAAGGGCATAGTTAATAGCTTAATGAAATTTGGATACAAGAGGGCTAGCTCTTGGTGCTAAGGGCCTGGGGTAGAGGGGTAAAGAGTACCCTTAAATTAAATGATTGCACGTGTAAGGCAAGCACGTTATCAGTATTATCTTAATGCAATATTTCCCTGTCTGATATACAAAGAAAGGGGACCTGATAAATACCCCATTCTCTTGACTGAATATTGTGTATATATTCTTACATGTTTAAACTTCAATCACTTTCAAAGTTTCTTCTGCAAATCATGAGGCAACCTTCTCAAAACTTCCAGATAATTTTTTTTTTTTTCTGTTTTTTCCTTTTTTTTTTTTTTTTTTTTTTTTGAGTTGGAATCTCACTCTATCGCCCAGACTGGAGTACAGTGGCCGTTCCCGGCCACCGCAGCCTCAACCTGCTGGGCTCCGGCGATCCTTCCGCCTCAGCCTTCCAAGTAGCTGGAACTACAGGCGCGC
>CAUYQG010294534.1:0-10733 GCA_963574415.1 Tarsius wallacei | reverse complement strand
CTGGGCTCCGGCGATCCTTCCGCCTCAGCCTTCTAGTAGTTGGAACTACAGGCGCACGCTACCACACCCGGCTAATTTTTGATTTATTGTAGAGATGAGGTCTCGCCAAGTTGCCCAGGTGGGTCTCGAACCCGCGGGCTCAGGCAATCCACTCACCTCAGCCTCCCAAAGGCGCGGGATTACAGGCTGAGCCACCGAGCCCGGCTGTGTTTCTCTTTTTATACCAGTACCATGCTGCTTTGTTCACTGTAACCTTGTTAGTATAATTTGAGGTCAGGTAATTTGATGCCACCAGCTTTATTTCTTTCTCTTGACCAATTGCTCTGGCTAGGACTTCCAGTACTGTATTGAATAAGAGTGGTGAGAGTGGGCATTCTTGTCTTGCTCTTGTTCTTAGGGGGAACATTTCCAACTTTTCTCCATTTGGTATGATGTTGGCTATAGGTTTGTCATATATAAAAATTTCTTTTTCTTCTTCTTCTTCCTCCTCCTCCTCCTCCTCCTCTTCCTCCTCCTCCTCCTCCTTTCTTCTTCTCATTATTATTATTAGGACTGAATCTTTCTCTGTCACCCAGGCTGATTTGCAGTGGCATGACCAAAGTTCACTGCAGCCTCAGCTTCCTAGGCTCAAGCAATCCTCCTGCCTCCCAAGTCCCCATGTAGCTGCAACTACAGGCATGCACCACAATGTACAGATGGAGTCTCATTATGTTGCCCAGGCTGGTCTTGAACTCCTGGGCTAAGTGATCCTCCTGCCTCAGTCCCCAAAGTGCTGGGATTATGGGTGTGAGCCATCAAACCCAGCAAGCTTTTTAATTATTTTCAGATGTGTTCCTTCTATGCTTAGTTTGTTGAGGCTTTTTATCATGAAGGGATGCTGAGTTTTATAGAATGCTTTTTCTGCATCTATACAGATGGTCATATGGTTTGATTTTTTTTTTACTTCTGTTTATGTGGTGAATCATATTTATTGATTTACATGTGTTGAATCATTCTTGTATCCCTGGAATAAAACCTACTTGGCTGTGTTGTATTATCTTTCTGATGTGCTGTTGGATTCAGGAGTTCGTATCTTGTTGAGGATTTTTGCATCTATGTTCGTCAGGGATATCGGCCTGTGTTTTCTTTGTTGTTGTTGTTGTTGTTGTTGTTGTTGTTGTTGTGTGACTTTGGTATCAGAGTGATACTGGCTTCATAGAATGAGTTAGGGAGGATTCCCTCCTCAATTTTTTGGAAAAGTTTCAGTAAAATTGTTATCAATTCTTTGTATGACTGGTAGAATTAGGGTGTGAATCCATCTGATCCTAGGCTTTTTTTTGTTGGGAAATTTTGTATGACTGATTTAATTTCACTACTCATATTGGTGTGTTGAGGAAATTTTCAGTTTTTATTTTTGAATTTACTTTCATTTGAATGAGTCTTTTTCTTTTCCTCTTGAGGGTGTGATTGTAGTGTTTTATGTTGGGTAGGGTCCTTTGGCTTTGCTTCTGGGTGCTTTTAGCAGGGCAAGGCTCTGTATGAATTGCTTGGTTATAGACAGCTTTAGTGTAGTGGTTTTCTCAAATGTTGGTGGTTTGTATGCTGTGCTAGCAGTGTACTGGGTGTGTGAACTCACTGCCTCCTGCAGAGATGGAGAGGTGGTCTTGAGAGATTTATCTCCGTCCCCAGTGCTGCGCACTACTGTCAGCAAGAATTGTACTGGGTTGTGCAGTTCAACCTCCAGGCCAGTAGGTCATGCTTGCAGGTAAGAGCTGGCTGAGCCCTGTGCAATTGTCAGCAGAACTTGTAGTGGGTTGTGTAGGTTAACCTCCTGATCAGTAGGTGGTGCTTGGAGAAGAAAGGCAGTTATGGTGACAGTGGTGGAATTTTTGCTTGGGCCTTTGCTAATCAGGAGAAGTACCCCAGTGTCCTGGGCTACGGTCAGGGCTGTGACTGGGCTTTGTAAC
Organism: Tarsius wallacei; assembly: GCA_963574415.1. Lineage (NCBI taxonomy): Eukaryota > Metazoa > Chordata > Mammalia > Primates > Tarsiidae > Tarsius > Tarsius wallacei. The sequence goes on along the minus strand of CAUYQG010294534.1, from coordinate 8,787 downwards.
TCTCAGGGATCCCATCCCAAGTTCTGCCACTGAGGCAGTTGGAGGAAGCAAAGCTGGGAGAGGGTTGAGATATTAAGCCCATGACCAGGCTTTCCAAGGTGGGTGCAGGAGTTGACCCTGGCAGGGGTCAGGGGCTAACTCTCAGGCCACTGGGGCAATCCTCTAGGGAGTGGTGGAGGTGTTTTCCTATGCCAAAGAGCCCACGCAGGGAAAGAGGGGAGGTCCAGGGTCCATAGCCTAGCAGGCAGTAGTGGAACTCACTCAGCTCCCATACCCCTGATCCAGTGGGTCTCCCAGAGATAATTTATTTTTTAAGTGAGGAAGTAAAAATAGGTTGGAAATGCCGTTGGATTGGGCACTAGGTTGTGGTTAGCCCCAGTGAAAGGAGAGTCAGCAGAGGCCTGGCATGACCTGGCTCAGAGGCCTCCCCCACGTCTATAATTTGCACCCTCGAAACACTATGCTCTGGTCATACTTGCTATTCTGCATAGGTGCCACAACTCTTAAACTTTTCTGTTTTCTCTGATCCACCCCAATTCATTCTCTTCACCAACCGATTCTCTAAACTTCAAGTCAACCTCAGCTCTTCAGAGAGGCCCAATAGATCAGTTCCTCGTGCTGGTGACTGCTTCCCAGCCCTTTGTGTGTTCTTTTTGATCTATTTGTTCTGTTGCTTTCTTTGACCATGTGTGATTACACTGTTTGCTGTGCATGTCTGCCTCCTCCTCCAGTCTGAGAGTTCCTTAAAAGCAAGAACTTGGACTTGAGAATCTTTGTGTTTCAAGCACTCAGCACAGAGTCTGGCTCTGAAATGAGCTCGGTGAACGCTAATGGATCATGCCTGGAGGGGTGCACTCCCTGATCCAGTCCTCTTTTAGAAAAGCATAGTCTGGTTGCCATGGCACTGAGAGGAAACTTTCTACACCTGCTGTTTTCAGGGTGAACTAATCACATTCAGCTGACCACACTTTGGTGTCTGGCCAGAAGGATCTGCAGAGTCCAGCAGGATGGATGCCAGGCCAACCCTCAGATGGAAAAGACGCCTTTCCCTCTCTGGAGTAGTAAACTGTTGAGTAACATCAAAAAATTTCCTTTTCTCCATCCCTGGAAGATGTCCAGCTCTTTCCTTTTGTTAGCATACCCTTAGCTCTCCTCGTTTTCTCTCTCCTCCTGCACTGTTTTTGCCATCTATTTATCTGCTACGGCTCTAAGACAGGGGTTTACAAAATATAACCTGTGGGCTAAATCTGACCCACCACCTGTTTTTGTAAATAAAAAGTTGAACTGGAACACAGCCATAGCCCATTTGTTTACATATTGTCTACAGCTGCCTGTGCTTTCTGATAGTAGAGTTGTGACAGAGATTGTATGCCTGCAAAGCTGAGAATATTTACTATCTGGCCATTTACAGAGAAATGTTTTTGGATTCCTACACTAGAGAATGAGCTTAGTTGGATGACAGTCAACTAGGAAACAATGCAACTACAAATGGGGGGAGAAAGGAAAGAGAAAGAGAAAAACAGAATAAATTATTTGATTATTGTATGGGCAATAGGAGGAAGATAAAGCATACCACAGTATTTATAAACCGATAGTAAAACCTAAACAGGAAAATAGGAGTAAGAGCATAAAAAAAGTATCCAAACAAAATAACCACTAGAGTAAAATTACAAGTCTCCATTAATATATTTTAAAAGGTAAAAGAGTACATTACATGGAGAAGGAAACAGCAGATACAATATATGTGACAATTATAAAATAATGTGAAAGAGCGGAGACACAGTATATCAGTTGTATCAATAAATATGAAACAGCTCATAAATGGAAAAAGATTTTCAATTTGATGCATGCAGCTTTGTTGGCAGAAACTCCCCATTCTCTCTTGAATCCATCCAATCAGCCTCCAATTCTCACCAGCCCATTGAAACTACTCTTGTCAAAATAATCAATGGCCTTCAAAGTTTCCATTGCTCTATTTCCAGTCTCTCAGCAGCAGTTGACAAAGGTGATCACTCCCACCCTCTCAGTCTCTCTTCACTAGATTTTTGGGACAATACCTCTCTTGGTTTTTGATTCCCTCTGATATTTCTTAGCTTTTTTTTTTTTCTGGATTCTCTTTTTCCTGATCCAATCAAAGTTTGGATTATCCTGCTTCTCAGTTCTTGGACCTCTTCTCTTTCCTGTCTTCACTTTTTCTCATAGTACCTTCAATCATCCCCTTAGCTTTAATGAATAGGCTAATGATCACCAAATTTGTAGACCCTGATCTTTAGGGTCATGTATCAAGCTATCTACTCAATACCTACACTACACAACTAGAATAGACATCTCAAGCCTAACACGTTCAAAGCCAAACCACTGATTTGTGGTTCCTGGTTCCTGGCTACAGCCTTCCCCACCTCCAAAAGCGGCAACATCATCCACCTCATTTTTGGGCTGAACAGTGAACATCCTTGACTCCTCTCTTCCTCTCTCATAGTTTTCAGTAATTCTTGTTGATTCTGACTTGACCTCTTTCTACCTGCCCCATCAATATCAGTGAAGGCTGAGCTTTACTTCTCTCTGGTCTTGGCTACTTCTCTCTGGTCTGTAGCCTCCTCCGTGACCTCCCTGCCTCCACCTTTGCCCCCTGCTTCTGTTCCTCACACACTAGCCAGTAAAATCCTTCTGAAGTATAGATCAGATCACAACACCCCTGCTCAACACACTGCCATTGCTTCCCATCTACACTTACAGGAAAATTCAAAGAACTTAATGTGACTCACAAAGTGCTACAAGTCCTGGGCCCCGCATCTCTCTCTAACCTCCTTTCCCACAGCTTTCCCTCTCATTCATCACATGAGGGATGCACTGGCTCCTCTCCTGTTTCCAGGACATGCCAAGCACAGTCCTAGCTCAGGGCATTTTGCCGTCTTTCAGAACCATCTTCCCTCAGTCCTCCATTAAGGCTCTGTGCTCCCCACATTCAACTTTGTGTTCCTCTGAAGGACCTTCTGTGACAACTCTACACAACAGCATCCCTTCACTCACTCTACCCAAACCCTGCTTCACTTTTTCATAGCATTTATCACCACTTGACATTACATTGTACTAAACACTTTTGTCTGTCTTTCTCATGTCTAAAATAGAAATTCTCTAAAGGTAGCGACTTTGTCTTACTCACTGCTGTATTCTCAAAGTGTGGCTCAGTGTCTGAAAAGTAACAAGCATTCAATAAATAATGACTGAATGAATGAAGTGACCCATGATCCTGCAGTTTGTGACTCTTGATAACAGTGTTTTCAAATTCTTGACAAATTTTAATCTTTGGGAATTGGGAATGAGAAATCAAAATTTATGGGAAATTCCTGAAATCCTAAGTTAGGTACAGGTGGCCTCACATGCATTCATTTCATTTTTTGAAAGCAAAAATATTTTGTCTGCTTTACAAAGAACTGCTGGCTACAGTAAAGACTCCAACAGTGGAAAATGCCAACGAATAACATTAGCTAGTATTAGAATAACATAACATTGGGGTCTCCCAGCAAGATTAATACTACATGGAATCAGGTGTTTAAATTGCCAGTTCAAGGACTTATTTTGGTTCCGGAACTTATTATCTCTGAAACGTCTCTTATAGGATTTGTACAAAGTGTGGCTTGCATACAAACTGATGAATATTTATTTGATTTGCAAGAAAACTCATTGTGAGCAGCAATCATGCCAGGAACATACTCATTACATGCAGCTGCTATAAGACTGGCTGGTGAGAAGGTGACAGTGTCTTGTCTGTGCACATCTGGGTGTGGTGTCCAGGAGTGCTTGTCATAATTTTTGACTCTCACTATCAGTGTTTTGTACTCTTGCTTCAACTTAACGTTAGTGGATTTCTTAAGACCAATAACATCTCGACGTTGATTGTTAAGCTTGAATTCCCAAAGAATTCTAGTACTTTCTCCCTTTTTCCTGATTTCCCAAATGACTTTTCTTGGGATCCAGGGTTTAGAATAACATGCATCTCTGGAGCAATGCTAGAAAGACACTTCCTCATGGAAACACTGTCTAGAAGCACTCCTGCTTATTTTCAGGCAAATTGGGACATTGCAAGCTACAGTATAGAACCTGGGGCTGTTTCAAAGGTGCCTGCTGGACTCAGAAAAGAGGTTAGAGAAACAATAGCCCCAGCTTGTCTCACTCTCGGCCACTCTGTGCTCTCTCTCTTTAACCTCATGGGGCTGGAGGTGCAGTGGCTCAGAAGGGGGTGATTTGGCTTAGAAGAAGGTCCTTGGAAAATGTGTCTTGATTTGTACTGTATGTCAGTGGAGAAAAGAATTTTCAGAAAACTAGAACAAACAGAATGAAATAGTTAGAACAGAACCTCTAGAATGAGATGAACAATGCTTAAAAATTACAGAAATCACAAGGCATAAAATGAATGGATCTCACTGTGTGAAATGCAAAACTTTTACAAGTCATTTCTCTGAAGAACAATATCAAAAGGCAAACAATATGACTTCCTCATTGGAAAGCAATTTGGTAAAATGACTCAACATTTTTTACATTTTTGACGCAATTTGCTTCAGTAATACCACTGACTGGGAGTCATCCTGAGGATGTGACTTCAAGGATCTATGCAAACGGATGTCAATTCAGACCCTCCCTCTCTCCATCTAGAACAGCCAGGGATGGGCTCATCCTCAAAGCTGGGTGCAACTGGGCCTGCATCCCAGGATGTTGGGAGCTTGGCCCTATAAAGCAGTGAAGGAAGGAGCAACTATTCTTTGCAGAGGCAGTGGGGCTGCTAAGGCTGTTCTGGCCATGAGATGCTGGTTGTGTTTAGCAAATGTTGGTGGTTAACTGAAAAATATCCCTCCTCTTCTTGTTCCTTACCTACAAACCCCTGATTCTGAGAGGGACAACAGTGCGCCCAGCCAAAAATAATTGTCCTCATCTGTATTAGTTAGTCAAGGCTCTTCAGAGAGACAGAATCTATAGTGTGTGTGTGTGTGTGTGTGTGTGTAGAGGGAGAGATTTATTTTAAGAAATTGTTTTATGTGATTGTGGGGCTGGCAAATCTGCAATCTGCAGGGCAGGCTGGCAGGCTGGAGACCCAGTTGCAGCTCGAGGTTGATGGCAGCCTGCTGACAGAATTCCTTCTTCCTCGGGGAAAGTCTTTTTCTCAGAGCCTTCAACTGACTGGATGAGGCCATCCACATTATGGGAGCGGGATAATCTGCTTTATTCAAAACCCACTGATTTAAATGCTACTTTCACCTAAAAAATACACCTTTGCAGCAACATTCAGATGTGTCTGACCAAATATTTGCCAAATATCTGGGACTATGGTCCAGCCAGATTGACACACAAAATTAACCATCACATCATATGACCTAGTTCTGGTCAATGAGATGCTGGCAGAAGTTGCTGAGTGGGACTTCTAGAAAGGGCTTCTGAAGAGGGAGGCATGATGCTAGCACACATCCCATGACCTCATCCTCATGCTTCTTGCCTAAAAAGTGAGCTGAAGACTAGAGATTTGTGTGCTATCTTTTAAAATTTATTTTATTTTATTTTTCAGTTGGAGTCTCACTCTGTTGCCCAGACTGGAGTGCAGTGGCTGCTCCCGGCCACCGCAGCCTCGACCTGCTGGGCTCCGGTGATCCCTCTGCCTCAGCCTTCCAAGTAGCTGGAACTACAGGCACACACTACCACGCCCGGCTAATTTTTGATTTATTGTAGAGATGAGGTCTTGCCAGGTTGCCTGGGCGGGTCTCGAACCCGTGGGCTCAGGCAATCCACTCACCTCAGCCTCCCAAAGGCGCAGGATTACAGGCTGAGCCACCGAGCCCGGCTTGTCTGCTATCTTAAACTAGCCGTAGGGAAAAGCCAAGTGAAGCTCAAAGAACCCAGCCCCAACATCCTTAAGCTTTGCATCCTCCCTGGATTTCCCATCACTGGGCTTCTTTTGTGATGGGAGAGAAGTAGAGCATTGGTTGTTATGCCTCTGTTTTCCATGTCTCTGTTACTTGCAGTCAAATGCAGTTCTTAACTAACATACCACTCTCTGCTCCTTGGTCATCCAGAGCTCTCTGGGGTCTGAGCATTCCTGAGCCTGGCCCTCAGGTTTTCAATGACTCTGAGAATTCCTGATGTCCCTCCAATAGATGCTCTGACATTTGGGCTATCCTGAATGGGATCTTGTCCATTTCCGAGAACCCTCATCAGGAGAAGGGATAAGCCAGGATAAAAGATGTAAGTCAGGTAAAAAGGACTAGGGAGGTTAGGGACATAGTGTAGTAAGGCTGTATCATAGAGTATGAGGGAGGACTGGCTAGACATGAGGCTGAGAGTAGGCCGTGCTGAAGCTGAACTTTATCCTGAAGGAGATGGAAAGTCATGGGTTGATCTAATAGGTGTGTGTGGGGATAACATGACCAAATTTAAATATATAATGGTCAAGAAATGTATTTAAAGTTTAGGTCAATACCATCCCATCCTCTAGCAGGCAGTTTATCATCTTCACACCACACTTCTGTACTCATGGAAATTCACTGATGGGCAACGAATTTGTCATTTCTCATCCCTCTCCTGGAGTCACAAAGGTTGCAGTCTTTCAGATGGTGTCAGGCTGCACCACCAAGGGTACTGAGTTCAGAACTAGGGAGGTGATGCTCCTGCCTTCTTGACTCGGGTTGGAATGTACATCAGATGTATCATGTTTAGTCCTAGTTCCTGAACCTCAAGGGGGGGTTTAGCAAACTAGAGGTTATCCAGGCAATATGACCATCAGGAAACCACATCAAGAGAAAGTTCTGGGGGAGCTGGGACTAGATAGTTTAAAGGGGAGGAGACAAAGGGGGCTCTCCTGTGTGCAAGTGTTTAAAGGCAGAGGGAGCAGAGAGGTTCTATGTAGCCCTGGGACACACAGCTAGCACTGGTGGGCCGAAGTGACAGGGAGGCAGATTTTTGTTCAATGCAAAGAACCTTCTCTGGGTCAGAGTTCCTGTGTGTGGACAGTGTAAGGAATAGAATGATTTATTTTCAAAATGAACCCTGAGCCATGTTTAAGTGCCTTTGCTGAGTCACTTCCTGCTTCTCTTTTTCGAAGGCTTTTTCTAAGGCTTCTACTTTGGTGGGCTTTTATGTTCAAATTTTGGAGGGAACCAGTCAAAATGAAATCTTATAAACCAATCAACAAATAGGACATGTAAATGAAGGGATTTTCTAGCAGCTCTAAACCAACCAGCAAATAGGACATGTAAATGAACTAATTACATGACCCAATTAATATGTGCCACGTAGGCAATGTCCAGGAAAGCACTGCAACTTCTGTGAAGCCCAGCCTATGAGACCAGGGGAGGGACTAGCATTCTAGGTTACAAATATGCTAACTATAACAACTCCAGTGTGCCTGCCCACCAGACACCCCATCTTACAAGACTGCCATTAAAGTCTTGCTTCTGCTGTACTCCATGTCTCTGTGTCCATTCTTTGATTTTGGATAGGTGAGTTCACTTCTCACAACAGGAAGTCTAGGTGGGAATGAACAGCCACCCTGAGAGGAGTCTGAGAGAAGGCTTAAGAGTTCCTCCTCCCCAACTCCCCAGAAAGGTAGGGAGGAGGGACCAGGACTCAAATGCCCATGGGAGTCAGGTGAGTCATTGGGAGGCATGGTCTAGCTACAGGCATATGCTTGCAAATTAAAAGCCAAAACCAACAGCAGCAACAATAAACACTATGCAATCCAAACAAAACCTGTTGCAGAGATGGAATTTAGTCAATGCACAGTGGAGGTGGGGAGCTCTGTTCCACATAGTTCATGAGGGCTGCATATCTAAGTGCCACAAATGGGTGGCCTAGACCACAGAAACATATTGTCTCACAGCTCGGGAAGCTGAAGTCCAAGATCAAAGTGTTGACATGTCTGTGCTCCTTCTGAAGTCTCTGGGGCAGGATCCTTTCAGCTTCTGGGGGCCCCAGGTGTTCCTTGGCTTATGGCAGCATTACTCAATCTCTACCTCTGAATTCAAATGGTCATCTTCCACCTGGGTTCAGATTTCCTTCTCTTTATAAGGACACTAGTCTTACTGGGTTAAGGGCCAACCCTATTCCAATAGGGGCTCATCTTAATTTAATTAATCACATCTGCAATGCCATTCCCAAGTAAGGTTGAATTCTTAGATGAACTTATGTTTTTGGGGGATACAATTCATATCATAACAGGAAGTCTGAGGTCCATCTACCTGGAGACTTGGCAACCTAAGACCAACACCTGGCTTTGATGAGGCTTTTTGTTTATTTGTCTGTTTTTGTCCGTCTTGTCTTTCTAGGTTTAATGAGCTTTCTCCTTCCCACCAATCTGGCAAGGCCAGAGCACCACTAATATTTAGTGGTCGACCCATCTTCTCTCTGCCAAAGAGGAATAGGGAGTCTAGGATGCCTTAGGTAAGAGCTGAAAGGGCCTTGGAGGACTTCCCTAAGGTTACTCTCTAGGGGCAGAATCTCTTCTGCTTGGATCCCTTTGGCTCAGAGGCTAGTCTTCTGCACTGGAGACCTCTGAAGGCAGAGCCTGTGGTGTGGCTCCCTCACAGCTTGGCTTTGTCTAGGTGCTGGTTTATGGGTAGCTGCTCCCCTCTGCTGGATAGATTGAAACCTGCTCTCCTTCCATTTTTTTTTTTTGAGTTGGAGTCTCACTCTGTCGCCCAGACTGGAGTGCAGTGGCTGCTCCCGGCCACCGCAGCCTCGACCTGCTGGGCTCCGGCGATCCTTCCACCTCAGCCTTCCAAGGAGCTGGAACTACAAGCGCGC